>WNNJ02000275.1:0-10329 GCA_012934845.2 Pomphorhynchus laevis
ATTAACGGGGGATTAATAAAACACAATTTGCTTCTTCATTTGATTATCTGTTAATAAACGGACTTGAGAAATACAAATATCTGTAATATTAAAAAAGTTATAAAATAATTTATTATTTTGATGTGATAATATATTAAACAACGTATTACAATTTTAAAATATTGATGGAGGATTAATAAAACACAATTTGCTTCTTCATTTGACTACCTGTTAATAAACGGACATGAGAAATACATAAATCTGTAATATTAAAAAAGTTATAAAATAATTTATTATTTTGATGTGATAATATATTAAATAAAGCATAACAATTTAAAAATATTGACGGAGGATCAATAAAACACAATTTGCTTCTTCATTTCACTACCTGTCAATAGACGGACGTGAGAAATACAAAAATCCGTAATACTAAATAATTATAAAAAAAAATAATGTTGATGTGATAAAATATTAAATAACGTATTACAATTTTAATGTATTGACAGAGGATTAATAGAACACAATTTGCATCTTCATTTGACTACCTGTTAATAAACGGACATGAGAAATACATAAATCTTGAATATTATAAAATTATATAATAATTCATAATAATGATGTGATAATATATTAAATAATGTATTACAATTTTAAAATATTGACGAAGGATTAATAAAACACAATTCGCTTCTTCATTTGACTACCTGTTAATAAACGGACATGAGAAATACATAAATCTGTAATATTATAAAATTAAATAATAATTTATAATTATGATGTGATAATATATTAAATAACGTATTACAATTTTAAAATATTGAAGG
This sequence comes from Pomphorhynchus laevis, assembly GCA_012934845.2. Lineage (NCBI taxonomy): Eukaryota > Metazoa > Acanthocephala > Palaeacanthocephala > Echinorhynchida > Pomphorhynchidae > Pomphorhynchus > Pomphorhynchus laevis. The sequence continues at coordinate 804 of WNNJ02000275.1, forward strand.
AGGATTAATAAAACACAATTTGCTTCTTTATTTGACTATTTGTTAGTAAACGGACATAAGACATACATAAAATTATAAATAATACATAATATATAAATTATACATAATATTATAGAATTATTAAATAATTTATAATTTTGATGTGATAATATATAAGATAACTTATTACAATTTCAAAATATTGACGAAGGATTAATAAAACACAATTTGCTTATTTATTTGAATACCTGTTAATAAACGGTCATGAGAAATACATAAATCTGTAATATTATAAAAAAAATTATTATTTATAATTATGATGTGGTAAAATATTAAATAACGTATTACAATTTAAAAATATTGACGGAGGATGAATAAAACACAATTTGCTTCTTTATTTGACTACCTGTTTATAAACGGACATGAGAAATACATAAAACTGTAATATTAAAAAAGTTATAAAACAATTTATTATTTTGATGTGATAATATATTAAACAACATATTACAATTTCAAAATATTGATAGAGGATTAATAAAACACAATTTGCTTGTTCATTTGACCACCTGGTAATAAACATACGTGAGACATATAAATCTGTGATATTAAAAAATTACAAAATAATTTATAATTATGATGTGATATAATATTAAAAGACGTATTACAGTTTTAATGTATTGACGGAGGATTAATAAAACACAAATTGCTTCTTCATTTGACTACCTGTTAATTAACGGACATGAGAAATACATAAATATGGAATATTAAAAAATTATAAAATAATTTATAATTATGATGTGATAATATGAAAAAAAGTATTGCAATTTTATAATATTGACGGAGGATGAATAAAACAAAATTTGCTTCTTCATTTGACTACCTGTTAATAAACGGACTAAGAAATACAAAAATCTGTAATATTACAAAATTACAAAATAATTAATAATGTTGATGTGATAATATATTAAATAATGCATAACAATTTTAATATATTGACGAAGCATTAATAAAACACAATTTGCTTCTTCAATTGACTACCTGTTAATAAACGGACGTGAGAAATACATAAATCCGTAATATTTAAAAATTATAAAATAATTTATAATTATGATGTGATAATATATTAAATAACGTATTACAGTTTTAGTGAATTGACGGAGGGTTAATAAAACACAATTTGCTTCTTCATTTAACTACCTGTTAATAAACGGATATGAGAAAAACATAAATCTGTAATATTATGAAATTATAAAACAATTAATAATTATGATGTGATAATATATTAAATAATGTATTACAATTTTAAAATATTGACGGAGGATGAATAAAACACAATTTGCTTTTTCATTTGACTACCTGTTAATAAACGGACGTGAGAAATACATAAATCTGTAATATTAAAAAATTAAAAAATAATTTATAATTATGATGTGATAATATATTAAATAACGTATTACAGTTTTAATGTATTGACGGAGGATTAATAAAACACAATTTGCTTCTTCATTTGACTACATGTTAAAAAACGGATATGAGAAATACATAAATCTGTAATATTATAAAATTATAAAAAAAATTATAGTTTTGATGTGATAATATATTTAACAAGGTATTACAATTTTAATATATTGACCGAGGATTAATAAAACACAATTTGCTTCTTCATTTGACTACCTGTTATTTAAACGGACATGAGAAATACATAAATCTGTAATATTATGAAATTATAAAATAATTTATAATTTAGATGTGATAATATATTAAAAAACGTATTACAATTTTAAAATATTGACGGAGGATAAATAAAACACAATTTGCTTCTTCATTTGACTACCTTTTAATAAACAGACATGAGAAATACATAAATCTGTAATATTAGAAAAGTTAAAAAATAATTTAAAATTTTTGATGTGATAATAAATTAAACAACGTTTTACAATTTTAAAATATTGATGGAGGATTAATAAAACACAATTTGCTTCTTCATTTGACTACCTGTTAATAAACAGACGTGAGAAATATATAAATCTGTAATATTAAAAAATTACAAAATAATTTATAATTATGATGTGAAAATATATATTAAATAAGGTATTACAATTTAAAAATATTGACGGAGGATTAATAACACACAATTTGCTTCTTCATTTGTCTACCTGTTAATAAACGGACATGAGAAATACATAAATCTGTAATATTAGAAAAGTTAAAAAATAATTTATTATTTTGATGTGATAATATATTAAACAACGTATTACAATTTTAAAATATTGATGGAGGATTAAACAAACACAATTGGCTTCTTCATTTGACTACCTCTTAATAAACAGACGCGAGAAATATATAAATCTGTAATATAAAAAAATTACAAAATAATTTATAATTATGATGTGATAATATATTAAACAACGTATTACAATTTTAAAATATTGACGGAGGATAAATAAAACACAATTTGCTTCTTCATTTGACTACCTTTTAATAAACGGACATGAGAAATACATAAATCTGTAATATTAGAAAAGTTAAAAAATAATTTATTATTTTGATGTGATAATATATTAAACAACGTATTACAATTTTAAAATATTGACGGAGGATTGATAAAACAATATTTGCTACATCATTAGACTACCTGTAAATAAACGGACGTGAGAAATACAAAAATCTGTAATATTAAATAATAACAAAATAATTAATAATGTTGATGTGATAATATATTAAATACCGTATTACAATTTTAATGTGTTGACGGAGGATTAATAAAACACAATTTGCTTCTTTCATTTGACTACCTGTTAATAAACGGACATGAGAAATACATAAATCTGTAATATTATAAAATTAAAAAATAATTTATAATTATGATGTGATAATATATTAAATAACGTATTACAATTTTAAAATATTGACGGAGGATTAATAAAACACAATTTGCTTCTTTATTTGACTATCTGTTAATAAACGGACATAAGACATACATAAAATTATAAATAATACATAATATATAAATTATACATAATATTATAGAATTATTAAATAATTTATAATTTTGATGTGATAATATATAAGATACCTTGTTACAATTTTAAAATATTGACGAAGGATTAATAAAACACAATTTGCTTATTCATTTGAATACCTGTTAATAAACGGTCATGAGAAATACATAAATCTGTAATATTATAAAAAAAATTATTATTTATAATTATGATGTGGTAAAATATTAAATAACGTATTACAATTTAAAAATATTGACGGAGGATGAATAAAACACAATTTGCTTCTTTATTTGACTACCTGTTTATAAACGGACATGAGAAATACATAAATCTGTAATATAACAAAAAAATTAAAAATAATTTATAATTTTGATGTGATAATATATTAAACAACGTATTACAATTTTAAAATATTGACGGAGGATCTTTAAAACACAATTTGCTTCTTCATTTGACTACCTGTTAATAAACGGTCATGAAAAATACAACAATCTGAAATATTATAAAATTAAATAATAATTTATAATTATGATGTGATAATATATTAAAAAACGCATTACAATTTTAAAATATTGACGGATGACTAATAAAACACAATTTGCTCTTTCATTTTACCACCTGTTAATAAACGGACATGAGACATACATAAAATTATAAATAATACATAATATATAAATTTTAATAGATATTATAGAATTATAAAATAATTTATAATTATGATGTGATAATATATTAAATAACGTATTACAATTTAAAAATATTGACGGAGGATTAATTAAACACAATTTGCTTCTTCATTTTACTACCTGTTAATGAACGGACATGAGAAATACAAACAACTGTAATATTAAAAAAGTTATAAAACAATTTATTATTTTGATGTGATAATATATTAAACAACGTATTACAATTTCAAAATATTGATAGAGGATTAATAAAACACAATTTGCTTGTTCATTTGACTACCTGGTAATAAACATACGTGAGACATACATAAATCTGTGATATTAAAAAATTACAAAATAATTTATAATTATGATGTGATAATATATTAAAAGACGTATTACAGTTTTAATGTATTGACGGAGGATTAATAAAACACAATTTGCTTCTTCATTTGACTACCTGTTAATAAACGGACATGAGAAATACATAAATATGGAATATTAAAAAATTATAAAATAATTAATAATTATGATGTGATAATATAAAAAAAAGTATTGCAATTTTATAATATTGACGGAGGATGAATAAAACACAATTTGCTTCTTCATTTGACTACCTGTTAATAAACGGAGGTAAGAAATACAAAAATCTGTAATATTACAAAATTACAAAATAATTAATAATGTTGATGTGATAATATATTAAACAACGTATTACAATTTTAAAATATTGACGGAGGATAAATAAAACACAATTTGCTCCTTCATTTGACTACCTGTTAAAAAACGGACATGAGACATACATAAAATTATAATTAATACATAATATATAAATTATACATAATATTATAGAATTATAAAATAATTTATTAATATGATGTGATAATATATTAAATAACTTATTTCAATTTTAAAATATTGACGGAGGATTGATAAAACAATATTTGCTACTTCATTAGACTACCTGTAAATAAACGGACGTGAGAAATACAAAAATCTGTAATATTAAATAATAACAAAATAATTAATAATGTTGATGTGATAATATATTAAATACCGTATTACAATTTTAATGTGTTGACGGAGGATTAATAAAACACAATTTGCTTCTTCATTTGTTGAGAAATTAATGTAATATTAAAAAATTATAAAATAATTTATAATTATGTTGATAAAATATTAATTAGGAGGATTAATAAAACACAATTTGCTTCTTCATTTGACTACCTGTTAATAAACGGACATGAGAAATACATAAATCTGTAATATTATAAAATTAAATAATAATTTATAATTATGATAACGTATTACAATTTTATTGATGATAAAACACAATTTGATAATATAAACGGATTACAATCTGTAATATTATAAATTTATAATTATTTGATGTGATAATATATTAAAAAACGTATTACAATTTTAAAATATTGACGGAGGATTAATAAAACACAATTTGCTTCTTTATTTGACTATCTGTTAATAAACGGACATAAGACATACATAAAATTATAAATAATACATAATATATAAATTATACATAATATTATAGAATTATTAAATAATTTATAATTTTGATGTGATAATATATAAGATAACTTATTACAATTTCAAAATATTGACGAAGGATTAATAAAACACAATTTGCTTATTCATTTGAATACCTGTTAATAAACGGTCATGAGAAATACATAAATCTGTAATATTATAAAAAAAAATTATTATTTATAATTATGATGTGGTAAAATATTAAATAACGTATTACAATTTAAAAATATTGACGGAGGATGAATAAAACACAATTTGCTTCTTTATTTGACTACCTGTTTATAAACGGACATGAGAAATACATAAATCTGTAATATTAAAAAATTAAAAAATAATTTATAATTTTGATGTGATAATATATTAAACAACGTATTACAATTTTAAAATATTGACGGAGGATCTTTAAAACACAATTTGCTTCTTCATTTGACTGCCTTTTAATAAACGGTCATAAAAAATACAAAAATCTGAAATATTACAAAATTAAATAATAATTTATAATTATGATGTGATAATATATTAAAAAACGCATTAAAATTTTAAAATATTGACGGATGACTAATAAAACACAATTTGCTCTTTCATTTTACCACCTGTTAATAAACGGACATGAGACATACATAAAATTATAAATAATCCATAATATATAAATTTTAATAGATATTATAGAATTATAAAATAATTTATAATTATGATGTGATAATATATTAAATAACGTATTACAATTTAAAAATATTGACGGAGGATTAATTAAACACAATTTGCTTCTTCATTTTACTACCTGTTAATGAACGGACATGAGAAATACAAACAACTGTAATATTAAAAAAGTTATAAAACAATTTATTATTTTGATGTGATAATATATTAAACAACGTATTACAATTTCAAAATATTGATAGAGGATTAATAAAACACAATTTGCTTCTTCATTTGACTACCTGTTAATAAACAGACGTGAGAAATACATAAATCTGTAATATTAAAAAATTACAAAATAATTTATAATTATGATGTGATAATATATTAAATAGACGTATTACAGTTTTAATGTATTGACGGAGGATTAATAAAACACAATTTGCTTCTTCATTTGACTACCTGTTAATAAACGGACATGAGAAATACATAAATCTGTAATATTAAAAAATTATAAAATAATTTATAATTATGATGTGATAATATAAAAAAAAGTATTGCAATTTTATAAGTTTGACGGAGGATGAATAAAACACAATTTGCTTCTTCATTTGACTACCTGTTAATAAACGGACGTAAGAAATACAAAAATCTGTAATATTACAAAATTACAAAATAATTAATAATGTTGATGTGATAATATATTAAACAACGTATTACAATTTTAAAATATTGACGGAGGATAAATAAAACACAATTTGCTCCTTCATTTGACTACCTGTTAAAAAACGGACATGAGACATACATAAAATTATAATTAATACATAATATATAAATTATACATAATATTATAGAATTATAAAATAATTTATTAATATGATGTGATAATATATTAAATAACTTATTTCAATTTTAAAATATTGACGGAGGATTGATAAAACAATATTTGCTACTTCATTAGACTACCTGTAAATAAACGGACGTGAGAAATACAAAAATCTGTAATATTAAATAATAACAAAATAATTAATAATGTTGATGTGATAATATATTAAATACCGTATTACAATTTTAATGTGTTGACGGAGGATTAATAAAACACAATTTGCTTCTTCATTTGACTACCTGTTAATAAACGGACATGAGAAATACATAAATCTGTAATATTATAAAATTAAATAATAATTTATAATTATGATGTGATAATATATTAAATAACGTATTACAATTTTAAAATATTGACGGAGGATTAATAAAACACAATTTGCTTCTTTATTTGACTATCTGTTAATAAACGGACATAAGACATACATAAAATTATAAATAATACATAATATATAAATTATACATAATATTATAGAATTATTAAATAATTTATAATTTTGATGTGATAATATATAAGATAACTTATTACAATTTCAAAATATTGACGAAGGATTAATAAAACACAATTTGCTTATTCATTTGAATACCTGTTAATAAACGGTCATGAGAAATACATAAATCTGTAATATTATAAAAAAAATTATTATTTATAATTATGATGTGGTAAAATATTAAATAACGTATTACAATTTAAAAATATTGACGGAGGATGAATAAAACACAATTTGCTTCTTTATTTGACTACCTGTTTATAAACGGACATGAGAAATACATAAATCTGTAATATTAAAAAATTAAAAAATAATTTATAATTTTGATGTGATAATATATTAAACAACGTATTACAATTTTAAAATATTGACGGAGGATCTTTAAAACACAATTTGCTTCTTCATTTGACTACCTGTTAATAAACGGTCATAAAAAATACAAAAATCTGAAATATTATAAAATTAAATAATAATTTATAATTATGATGTGATAATATATTAAAAAACGCATTACAATTTTAAAATATTGACGGATGACTAATAAAACACAATTTGCTCTTTCATTTTACCACCTGTTAATAAACGGACATGAGACATACATAAAATTATAAATAATACATAATATATAAATTTTAATAGATATTATAGAATTATAAAATAATTTATAATTATGATGTGATAATATATTAAATAACGTATTACAATTTAAAAATATTGACGGAGGATTAATTAAACACAATTTGCTTCTTCATTTTACTACCTGTTAATGAACGGACATGAGAAATACATAAAACTGTAATATTAAAAAAGTTATAAAACAATTTATTATTTTGATGTGATAATATATTAAACAACGTATTACAATTTCAAAATATTGATAGAGGATTAATAAAACACAATTTGCTTGTTCATTTGACTACCTGGTAATAAACATACGTGAGACATACATAAATCTGTGATATTAAAAAATTACAAAATAATTTATAATTATGATGTGATAATATATTAAAAGACGTATTACAGTTTTAATGTATTGACGGAGGATTAATAAAACACAATTTGCTTCTTCATTTGACTACCTGTTAATAAACGGACATGAGAAATACATAAATATGGAATATTAAAAAATTATAAAATAATTTATAATTATGATGTGATAATATAAAAAAAAGTATTGCAATTTTATAATATTGACGGAGGATGAATAAAACACAATTTGCTTCTTCATTTGACTACCTGTTAATAAACGGACGTAAGAAATACAAAAATCTGTAATATTACAAAATTACAAAATAATTAATAATGTTGATGTGATAATATATTAAACAACGTATTACAATTTTAAAATATTGACGGAGGATTAATAAAACACAATTTGCTTCCTTCATTTGACTACCTGTTAATAAACGGACATGAGACATACATAAAATTATAATTAATACATAATATATAAATTATACATAATATTATAGAATTATAAAATAATTTATAATTATGATGTGATAATATATTAAATAACGTATTACAATTTTAAAATATTGACGGAGGATTTATAAAACAAAATTTGCTTCTTCATTTGACTACCTGTAAATAAACGGACGTGAGAAATACAAAAATCTGTAATATTAAATAATAACAAAATAATTAATAATGTTGATGTGATAATATATTAAATAACGTATTACAATTTTAATGTGTTGACGGAGGATTAATAAAACACAATTTGCTTCTTCATTTGACTACCTGTTAATAAACGGACATGAGAAATACATAAATCTGTAATATTATAAAATTAAATAATAATTTATAATTATGATGTGATAATATATTAAATAACGTATTACAATTTTAAAATATTGACGGAGGATTAATAAAACACAATTTGCTTCTTCATTTGACTACCTGTTAATAAACGGACATGAGACATACATAAAATTATAAATAATACATAATATATAAATTATACATAATATTATAGAATTATAAAATAATTTATAATTATGATGTGATAATATATTAAATAACGTATTACAATTTTAAAAATATTGACGGAGGATTAATAAAACACAATTTGCTTCTTCATTTGACTACCTGTTAATAAACGGACATGAGAAATACATAAATCTGTAATATTATAAAATTATAAAATAATTTATAATTATGATGTGATAATATATAAATAACGTATTACAATTTTAAAATATTGACGGAGGATTAATAAAACACAATTTGCTTCTTCATTTGACTACCTGTTAATAAACGGACATGAGAAATACATAAATCTGTAATATTAAATAATTAAATAATAATTTATAAT
>WNNJ02002722.1:0-35260 GCA_012934845.2 Pomphorhynchus laevis
TATTTAATGTATTATATTTTAACATTATATGGTATGCATGAATGCTCATGTAAAAATATATTGTAAATTTAAAATGTCATCTTTACGATATAAATTAAAAGTAGTTTTAATTGATGTTAATTTAATGCTCATATCATTCTAGATATATACCTTCTTTATCATTAATATTGGTTTTATTAACAATGAAGCTTTCTGGATAAATTTGTTCACTATTTATCATCAATATTGGTTTTGTTAAGAATAAGGCAACTTGATAAATTTGTTAAACTTATTGAATAAAAATTATTAGAATTAAATACACATATATCATCAATGTATCGAAACATATATTTCATATATTTATATTGTTTAGATTTAGTTTTTACACAGTTATGAACAAATTCATATTCTATAAAGCTTAAAAACAAGTCAGCTATAATTGGGCTACTATTACCACCCATTGGAACACCTTTTATTTGTCTAAATATAGATGTCCCTACTTTTAAATAATTTTGATTTATCAAAATATTTAAGGATTCTATTAATTCAATTTTATCCATATATTTATATTTATTTGATGGTTTAATTTTTGTTAGATAGGCGTTATAATTATTATAACATATATATGTATATCTTTTTCCGAATATAAGATTAATTAATTTTACTAACGCTTCTTTAATATCTACTAAATCTAGATTTGTATAAAGCGTACTAAAATCGTATGTATTTATATTTTGAAAATTTATTCCTTTTGTCTGTTCTAAAAATTCTTTTGTAGAATTAATACTGAAATAGTGTTTTATACCAGTATTAATTTCGATTACCTTGCAATATTTTTTAAAGTGTGCTTTAATTACTTTAAGTATTTTATTCATATAGACAGAAAGTGGTTTTAATGTACATTTAAACGCATTACATATGAAACTAGGTTTTATTGGATTTTTATGTAATTTTGGATTCTAATATAATATATTATAATTTTATTATTTGACTTAACCTTTATCCTCTTTTTATTCAATGTTTATTGAATAAAAAGAGGATAAAGGAATAAACGATAAATGAATAAACAGAGGTTTATTCATTAGAATAAACCTCTTTCATTAGTATATCATTATAAAGCTTTTTGCATATGAAAACAAAGTTATTACTTGCTATATCAATAGTTGTTATTATATAGTTATCCTTTAATTTTGTAAGTTTTGTATACTACCTTAATAATTTTATCCTTCCTTTTATAATTGTTTGTTATTTTCATTTTCTTATCTTCGATGTATTTAAGCTTTTGTTTATAATCAGCTTACCAAAATAAGTATTTAAGTCATTATATTTAGAACGGCATGTTTTGCCGAAAATGCTGACATCGTTTTTGTTAACAAGTAATAATATCGGGACCCATTTGATGGTTACCTCGAATTGTAAATCTATAACAATATAATAATAAAAAATAAAAAATAGCACAAAAAATTTAATCTATATTTATACCCTTTTGATACCATTGTCCTTAATTCACAATTTTCAACTAATTCTAGATTATGAGTGCATATATGTTCATTTATTTTTTTTTTCAAAATTAAGACTTTTAAAATTGCATTCTGTTTCTATAATGTTTCTTATATTATCGTTACACATTGATTTCAATTCTTTATTATAATTACAAATTTGTCGTCCTAATGGCGGTAACAGCTTATACATTATTTTAAGAATAAAATGTACTTAAATCTAATCCTATTATTTCTTTACATTTATTAATGAATTTAATGGCAAGTGTATATTTTCTATTGTTATTATAAGCATTTATTGTACGATTATAGTATTTTGTATTACAATAACTGTCTATTATACAACTTAGCCTATCATAGTCGTTAATTAATTTTTGATTTATTAAACAAATGATATTTTAGTTATCAACATTTTAATTGGCTTGCGTCCAACCGGTTGGCTTGCGTCCAACCGGATTATCATAATATAGTTGTTTATTATGTATTATACTACTGCCAATTCCTTGTATTACGTCATTCAATCCTAATGGGTACATGGAATTAAGCGTTTTAATCCAAAAATCTTCTCTTTCTAATAGTTTCTGATTTAATATTGATATGTTCTAAAATAAATAATTTACAGTTTTTAATATCATGTCCTGTTATATTTATACAAAAGTAACTTTTTGTAACTTTAACTTTTTAATAAAAGTTAGCAAGTTTTATTGGAAAAAATACTATAAAATAAATATACAAATTATTTATTTTTATAACATAAATAATTTACAGTCCTATTAATCTCATAAGCTTGTGAAGCTTATGAGATCATACCATAAGCTTATACCCTTCTGATAGCATTTTCCTTAATTCACAATTTTTAACTAATTCTAGATTGAGACTTTAGCAATCGCATTCTGTTTCTATCATGTTTCTAAATAAATAAATTATTTATTTTTATAACATAAATAATTTACAGTCCTATTAATCTCATAAGTTTATAAAGTCTTAAATATCAGCGAACCAAATTATATGCACATATGCGGAGGTTTATGGTGGGGACAAAATTAAATTGGGTACATGTGTTGATCTTGAAAATAAATAGATTGAGTAGTTTTAGTTTTGACTGCAAAGCACCACTCATTGCAGGCGCAAATCTCTTTGCCCTCCCGAAAAAAGATGTAAGTGTTCGCCCAGTGGCTGTTGTTTGTGCTCGAAGTGTCTTTGTTCACGCTTGCAAGACCGCTTTTCTTCCCTCCAAGTTCACACCCAACTCGGAGTTGCTACACACAACGCATTTGAGACGATCATACACAATGTGTCACGTATCCACTACAGTCGAACGAATGACACGAATTGGATTTGGGAAAAATTGACCTATTAAACGCTTTTAACTACATAAAGAGTCGTTAATCCTTTCCGAGGTGGATGCCCAAATTCCGGAATTGTCGGCGTGGGTAAAATTTTGCTTAAAGATCCCAGCTCCTTTGCGCTTTGGAATGCTAAAGCCTTTATTATCGGTGGAAGGAGTGCAACAGGCGACCCTCTATCACCCTTTCTTTTCTCGCTTGCCATTCAGGGGGTAATCACCAGTCTCAAATGTTCACGGCATTGATTTTAATCACTGGTATCTGGATGATGGGGTCATCGGTGGAAGCCTTCGAGCTGTCGTACATGACCTGAATACTTAAAGTATCGATTTTCTAACACACAACCGCCACATCAAAAAGTCACTTCCCACGTTGAATGTCATAGACCAAAAAGCTATTGAGTACACTAAAGAAAAATCAAATGTTGACGACGGTTGATCGTTGATTATAACACTAAAAGTGTAAATCGTGGAATTAACTGCAACATATTTTGGTCGTAAACAAAAGTTTGCGAATTATCGAAGCTAAAACAATTTTCAATTTGATTTCGTCGAGGTTAACTTTAATTTGTTTTTAACCGTTAGATCACTTACAACTCCTTTTAAATAAAGCGTTAGTTGATTTATTATTATGGGAAGTTAACATGTGATAAACTATTGTTGAATCAGAATAAATTGTCATTTCTAGAGGATGCTATATAACACAAAAATATCCAAATATGCGTCTTTGAATGTCTTTGTGTAAAAAGATCGAGGTTGTTCTTTCATGTGTGAAAAACATCACCCACAAAATTAAAGTTGATTAACGAATTACTAACGACCAGTTTATTAATTAGCAACTACATTGCCACTGTTACTTGGCATTCATCAGTCATGATAATAAATTTTTACAGTTTTAAAGTGGAATCTTATAAATTTCGAAACTGTTCACTCTTTTAAAAGTTATTAAAAGAGTGACTTCTCACTCTTTTAAAAGTTTTTTTTATAAAGTGTGATCATTTTTATCTTAATTATCTTTTAATTATCTTTATATTCTTAATTATTTTAATTTTTAATTATCTTATATAATGCTAATTACACAAAAATCAAAAAGGAAATTTAATTATTTTATTTGTATTAGTTATTAAATTTTGAAATTAAAATATTTTATTATCCTTATTAATGATACGATGCAAGGGAAGTTTAATTATTTGTTTTATATTAGTTATCGTAATCAAAAAATAATATTTTGAAATTAAAATATTTTATTATCCTCATTAACGATACGATGCAAGGATGCCAAATGTTTTATTAAATTAAAATAAATCTAAGCACATTTATCAAACATTAGCTTTGCATTAAAGAACGTAGATACGAATCTCAAATATTAAATACATCGTTTATAATATACTTCGTATATTATTCATAAAAATTGTCAATTCATGAACATTAACATTCATTTTAAATCTCTCCACTGCTGGATGCAGATGATAACCGGTAGGCGGCACGTATGTCAAAACATACTTAGAGCTAGAACAATGTTTAGCAATCTAAGTATTGGACGTTTAATTGCCTCGACCTGCTTTACTAAAAAAGATTATCAGAAATTAGCACTGGCTAATACAAGCACAGTCTCTCTAATATATTTGTCATCTTTGTGAATAGTGATTTATGAGAGATAAGAGGATTCCGTGGGAAGTAGTTTATAGGTATGTGGCTGCCACGAAAGAAGCGAAAAAAGACGGTAACTAGTTGCCGTTTGATCATTGTTTTTGCCAATCACCGATGTGGACGATGTTTCGCAATCACCGACGACCTTGGTTTTCATGCACTCGTGTGCAAATATGCCAGGCATCGGGGGGGAGGGTTGATACATGATGGGATTAGAGATGAATTCTTCGCAGCGGCTCAGTCTGCACGAATGTACGTCGGCATAGAGGTTCAAGGATTGCTGCCGGATGTACGAGCGTCTTGCCGATCTTCTTATTTACGGCGACCCAACAGAGGCGATAGACTTCGCTGTCCCGTACCCACAACAAGCGGCATATCTACACATCGAAGCATAAACGGAGGAGCCACAGATGCGGCTTATGCAAACAACGGAAAGGATCGAACATATAAATGAAGGATGCATGCGCCGGTTACACTTTCACCCCAGCAGTGGTCGAATGCTTTGGAGGTTGGAACTAAGAATGTCTCCGCATAATTCGTCGGATCGCGAGACGCATGAGGCGAATAAGCGGAATCGATTACGGTGTGGCATCTGCTCGCTTGTTGTAGCGATCGTCCATCGCTTTAATGCACGGCAACGCAAGTGCGATTTTAGCGTCACTTGATGACGTCCTGCCATTTGCAGACATATCCAGGTTAACGTCTCAACCTAAAATCCGAGTCTTCAGTATCACGGAAGAACCGTTTAATGATATGTTGGTTCAAACACCTACGGGCAAAGAAGGTTCTTTAGAGGCGGCATCACCTAGTATGAATAAAATAATATCAGACACGCAACAAGGTAAGGTCGATGCTGATTCGACAATGGACGATGTATTCAAATTGGATTTCTGAACGGTTTTTACATTCCAAATCATACAGTTCTACGGTCAACACGTAAATCGCATCATATATATGATACTCAATCGCTGAATTAACACCACTATATGGATATCAGTCAGGACTATCTAAACTGGATGGTACAATCTCCAAAGCTTGTTTGTCGGTCAAGTATGAGGATTTGACAGGATCTAACAATAATTTCGTGGGCGTGGATAATCCTAATTATCGTCAACGTAATGTGGAAATCAGTCCAGCGGAGGACCTGTACGCGACAAGCAGCGCCCATGCGAGCGATCACAAAGATGTCGACGACGCTTCGACATCTATGTGAAACCTAATCGTCGCGGGGGTTTCGAAGATCTCGATTATCAATTTGGATGCGAAAACCCGGAGACTTAAGGGATTCCGTGGACAAAAAGGGTGGAAGAACTAAGCGAAGTGCTTCTTGGCTGCACGCGAGTTCAACGCGTGTATCAACGAAGCGTTTAATCACGCAGCTGGCTTCATACGGCCTTTGCATCAAAGACGTAATGGGCGATGAAAATCGCCTCTTTCGGTCACTCAGCGACCAGATGATTGGCGAGAGCAACGAGCATTTGGAGTACCGAAATCAGGTTACAGCTATATTTGTGCTCATTCTGAAGATTTTAAGCCATTTTCTATGAACACGGCAATTTCAGTAAAGCGTGATGGCTCTCTCGAAACCGGGCACGTTTGCTGGAAACGAAGCGCTCGTTGCCTTTGCCCGAAAATACTCTATTGATATCGTGATACATCAGTTAAATCAGTCTCCCTGGCGAATCAGAGCTGATTTCAATAGCAATCACGTCTTTGGCGGCACCCAACAGCTATCATTGCACAATCGGCATTGCCAGTCGATGCTGCTCGTAAGTGAGACAGCGGACAATCAGGTCAATAAAATATCAAATCGATCGTTAGCGCGTGAAGATTTGATACAGGCATCGAGGAAAAGTAAGGATAGGGACGAACTTCATATATGCTACCACTCGTATCCACATTACAGCAGCGTGATGCTAATCGGAGACGCCCGAGGAAAAACGCTCACTATGATCGGTCTAAGTGAGCTCTTTGAAAAATATCCAGTGCGACAAAAGCGAATCTCACCAGCTCCGACCAAAACAACACAAAAATTCCAAAGCTAGTCAAACTGTCAAGTGTCCTGTCTTCAACAGCGACAACGGAATCCGAGTCAGAGTGCGCAGTATCACAAAGAATCCTAGCCGCAGTTTATATATAATTGTGTGTATTATTATTATTCTATTTGTTACTCATTAAAAATTGAGTGGTCGTTGAATCCCACACTTTTCATGTAAAAATGGGACCATTACATAGGATGTAATGGTTTGTCACTTTAGCGTGCTTATTCTCACGACTCATCTTACATTTTTAAGCCTAAAATTGTGTATCGCGTTTCAAAAATCAAGAAAGTGAAGAAAATAATTTTATTAATCAAGAAAGTGAAGAAAATAATTTCATTAATCAAGAAAGTGAAGAAATTAGTGTTTTTTAAATTGTATAATATTTTACAACTATAAAACTATACTGCATTTAATCATTTTTAATTTTTATATTTAATATTTGTGATAATTAATATTTTAATTAGATTATATTTTAATTTAATTACATTTAATTAATAAATATAAATATGTGTAATCTAAAAAATAATATGATATATAATTGTACTTCAATTATAAATTAATTAATTCATTAAAATATAAAAGTATTTTAATGTAAACTTATAATAATATATTAGAAAAGTTATATTTAATATTAAAAATATTATAATAATATAATATTATAATATAATATTATGATATTATGATATATAATATTATATTATAAAAGTGATCTAATGGCAATTTTTATTCAATAAGCGAACAAATTTATCCAGGTAGCCTTATTCTTAATAAAACAACTATTGATGATGATGAATGTATACATTTAGATATAAACATAAAGGTAATAGATAGGTAATTGTAGCCCAATTGTAGCTGACATATTTTTAAGTTTAAATAATATGAGATTGTTTATAACTGTTAAGATATATAAAAGATATAAAATATATGTTTCGATACATTGATGATATATGTGTATTTAATTCTAATAATTTTTATTCAATTAGTGAACACATTTATCCAGAAAGCCTTATTCTTAACAAAACCAATATTAATGATAAAGAAGGTGTATATCTAGATATGAACATTAAATTAACATTAACTAAAACCACATTTATATCGTAAAGATGACATTTCAAATTTACAAGAAACATATTTTTGCATGAGCATTCATGCATATCCATAGAGTAGTCAATATAAATTAAATCATGAAATTTTAAGAATTGCAACAATTTGTAATGATATTGTATTTCTTCAAAACAATTTAATAGATACATATTTTAAACTAGTTGCTATAAAAATATCATCGAACAAAAAATAGTAAAATATTATTAATCAAAATATTATTAAAAATAAAATTAAACTTTTAAGTAAAAAGATTAAGTAAAAAATCTCTTAGAATAAGATATTAGATAATAAAACTTCATCGGAGGAAATACGTTATTAGCACGTATTTGATCACGCAGCTATGTTGTGTCGAGGATAAGGGGCCGAAACCTGATAACATGGCAGTTTATCTTGATTACCTTGACTCCTTTGTCTGATACGTTGTCTGTTGTTTATTTGTAAATTAATAAAATTGACTTTTATTTAAAATTACAATTTTAAGTTATGATTTTAGCTTCTTTTAAATCATTTAAATAATTTAATAGCTACATATTTTAAACTAGGTTACTATAAAAATAAAATCAAACAGAAAATAGTAAAATATATAAATCAACACAATATAAAAAATAAATTAAAATGGATGGATAATAAATAATATACTTTGAATTAGAATAAGATACTATATAATCTGATAGTATAGTAGTTCATCCGGATAACATCTAATCCTTATTCTTATACATCGTCTGTCATTTATTAGTCAATTCATAAAAATTGACTTTTATTTTAAATTTCAATTCTAAATTTTAACTTAAAAAATTTGATCTTAAAAAAGTTTGAGAAATAATAGATAAAAATAATAATAATATTAACGAAGCTGTAATAAGTCTAAACAACACGAATCTGAGACACACAAGCAATCATGCGTTTCATAAAGTCATCGTCGAGGGGGAATTGGATTGACAATTGTGCCGTATGCCATGGTAAATTTCGACTAAATAACACAAACCGTCTTCGTATACACGGGCCAGCTTCAATGAGGTGGTCGGGTTCTGGTAAAATACCCTGTACATCTAATCACTCACCCGTCGGAACCGCTCGAAGGTCGGTTCATGTAAATCACGCGGATTACGATGTTCAATCAGATCATGTTAATAACCGATTTGGTTCTTCAGCTGAAGAACTCATGGTCAATCCGGGTATTGATTTGAATGCTGCATCACTCGAACTCCTACGGAAAGTCTGGATGGCTCCAATTAACACTGTGAAGCGCATTCCATAGAATTTGCGCCGTCGAGTATCAGAGTTATACTCAGCCCTTATTTTTAAGGACATATGTTCGCAGTCCATACATGATTGGGTCCGTCTCTTATGTTTCTCGAAACTGTGCATACAAACAATGACAGCTCGCGGTCAATCTGAGGATAATGTCCGGTCGCGGATGACTATATGTACGGGGTGGTTTGAAGATGGTAAGTAAAGTGAATGTTTGTCAACCTTGAAGAATCGTCCTTCCAAAGCAGCCATGATATCTTCTTCTAAGCTCGACATCGCAGAAGCCATCGATCTGACAAGAAACGGTAATTATGGAAAAACCATGCGTCACTTAAATTCTAGCGGCATCTGTGAATCGTCATACTCTACTCGAGAGAAGCTCGTTTTGCTACACCCGTCGTCCGACGACGCCTGTTTCTCGCCGTCGTCAACTTCGTCACTACCTTTGTCGGTTGATTCCGATACCGTTCAAGCTGCAATATCTTCATTTTCTCATTCCACTTCTCCCAGATGTTTTGGGTTACGATCAGAGCATCTACAGAACATGGTGACGGTCGACTACGGATCCCATCTTTGCCGGTTAAAACGTCGGCCAATCACAGGATTGCGGGGTTACTACCACACGATCTCGTACGCTTCGTCGCATGGGCTAATCTCCTTGCCTTGAGTAAGCCTGACAGCGGAATCCGTCCAATTGCAGTTGGTGAGACCTTGCGACGTTTCTGTTCCAAGTGCATATGCAAAAAAAAGTCGTTCGCGCTTCTCTACAGGTCTTCAACCCCACCAACTCGGTGTAGCTATACCAAATGGTATCGAAGAGATTATACAGCATGCTCGATTATTAAATCACCGTCACCGACAAGATGATGACCTGATATAGATCAAAATCGACTTAACAAATGCATTTAATTCTCTGAGTCGAAAAATACATTATGGAGGCTATAAGAAGGTTTTTCCCTGAACTTTCAAAATGATTAAATTATTGCTATGGCAGTGGATCGATTTTACGATTTGAAAATTTGGAACCCCTTTCATTCTTAAACGGTGTTTAGCAAGGAGACCCTTTGGGGCCGTTCCTGTTTTGCCTTGCGATAAACCCAATCATTGCCCACATTTCAACAATCGATGGCATTATTTTCAACAAATGGTATCTCGACGATGGAGTTGTGACCGGCACAAGTAAGGCTATGGCAGAGAAATTGACACACTTATTGTCACATTTTCATCCTATTGGAATGAATATAAACTGGAAGACAAAGGTAATGGGCGAGGCCATCATATCGAAACAATCCGAGGATCGTGCCTTTCATCTGTAACTTAAAGCTGTACAAAGACTTTAGTATCCTAGGTAGCCAAGTTAGCTCTAGGGAATACTGCGCCAATTACTTAATTACCGAATTACTTCCACCTTTGATACGGGATCTAGAAATCTTAAAATCTCTGCCGAACCCTAAGGTTGCATTCACCTTACTTCTTAATTGCCCATCCGCACCTAGGGTAAACCATTTGATGCGCATCGTCGATCCTGATTTCGCAAATGCATTTTTTCTAGCTTTCGATCGTTCGATCAGAGAGACCTTTGCCAGAATAACTTCCATCACCCCGATTAGCAGACGTGGATTCAAGCATGTTTGCCGTTGAGAAAAGGAGGGCTGGGAGTACGCAACTGCCGCATGCATTCCACTTCATATACTTGGTCTCCAATCGGCTAAATTTAGATCCACATATTTTTCTAGGATATGGATCCACCATAGAAAAGATCTCGTCACTTTTTGAACGAGAATTAGATAGCTTTTCGACTAAATAAAACACGGTTTCTAAGCTCATTGATAAAGATTCATTTAAACGATTACTGCAGACGGCTAACGACTTCAACTCTGCCAGACTATTGGCAACAGCCTGCCCTCACGCTTGTGTCTGGCTTCAGGCTATACTTAACAAGGCGGCACAGATGATTCTAGCTCCTAACGAATTTTGAGTCCTACACTTTTGGCAGGGCCTACCACTTTGAAATGATGATTATAGATATCGGCGTTGTCTCTGACAATCCGACAAGTTTGACTTTCATGCATTGACCTGTCAGTTCGGCGGATTTCTTGGCGTCCGGCATGACGGGGTCCGCGACATCGTTTTCTAGGCAGCAGTGTCAGCGGGATTACGGGTTGGTCGAGAGGTTCCAAATCTCATCAGAAACTTGCGAGAACGTTCAACTAATATTTTAATTTACGAAGACACTCCACTGGCGGTTGACTTCACCGTAACCAATCCTTGGCAGAGTGCGTTCGTGACCATGGCCGCCCGCGTACCCTCTTATGCTGCGAATAGATACGCCATACGTGTCAAAGACAGAAAATATCAGCAAAAAATGGAGGAAGGTGGGTATAGCTTCGTGGCAGAGGTCGACGAAACTTATGGAGGATGAAACAATCCAGGAGAAAAAATAATTCGATTTATAGCACGGTCGATGTCCTGGAGAAACGGGATCCATTACAGATCGGTACGAAAAGGAGAAATCGGTTCCGACTCGTTTGCTGCAAGAGTTTGAGCTGCCGCACTGTCTTATAAATAACGACACTGATGGATACAAAACGCTCAATAATTCGATAAGCGCGTTGGGCGCAGACGATTTATCAATGCCTCTATCGATTGTCGGGAGAGGGGCGCTAGTCAAGAGAGTGGACTATGTAGACTCAACGAATGAGCGCGAATAGCTTAACACGATAATGGAGGGGAGTGGCGAAGATGACAAACATCAGAAACGGCTGCGAACGACGAGGAAGCAAAGATGGCGTTGCAGCAAAATTGACATCGAGAACTTCTTGATCCGAACGGATCAAAATTCACCTCCGGCAATAAACACTGTAACTACTCATCTTCAGACAAGAAAGACATCATGTGTTTTTCCTATGCAACAGTAAAATCAGTATCTTCTAAATCTGCATCAAAATCAGGAAGTCTTACATAACGGAATCTAAGAGTAAATCATCAGATTCACAGTTTGTTTGTCCATACACCAAGCCAATTTTGCCCGGAGAGTTCTTCGTTGTCTGCAATACATGCGGTCAATCAAGTCATGGTATATCTGTGGGTATTGCATATCAAAGAAATCTGCGCGAGGCTTACATATGCGCAAAGTGTACGAAGGCTGATTCTAATTATCACATGTATTGTATATGCCGTCAACCGTACGATGAAGAACATTTCTACGTTTGATGTGATATCTATCAAAACTGATTTCATGGTTCGTGTGTAAACGTCACTCCTAAAGAAGCAGAAGTGAAGAAATACATTTGCGATAAGTGCCGAGATGATAAGCAACCAGTGATGGACGTTAAGTTAACAGTAAAACAGACCAAATTGATATCAAAGCTGGTTAAGGATTTAAAGCTATACAAACTGGCTAGGTCTTTTCGAAAGTCTGTCAATCCGGTTCAATATCCCCACTATTTGCAAATAATTGCAATTCTCATGGATCTGTCCGTACTAATGGATAATGTCGACAAAGGCAAATATCATTCACTATCTGAATTTGTTAACGATACGACAAAGATCTTCGACAACTGCAGAGTATTTAATTCAGTTGACTCAATCAATATTCTGGCAATGCGCTGATGATTTGTGAAATTATTTTTTTGAACTGCTTAACAAGTTAAAGAGGAAGATAGTTGCCGACAGTCATCGAAGAGAAAGCCGCGATGTTTTAAGCGAGTTAGCAGGTGAAAGTAGTAACACTGGTGGTCGGGCTAATAAGATTAAGCCTGATGAAGATAAACCTTGAAAACGAGCTTAGCATTGTTGGCGCAGGCGGTTAGTTGACAGCGTTGGTTTACAATGTATTAATTTGTTATTCGAAAACTGAAATAGCGTTTTATTTATTTATTTAAAAATAATTTCTTCTTAAAATTTTTACTTGATATATTTACTTTTATCTGTATTAAATTTATTATTTATGGTTATTTTTGATTTATAAATAGTATAAAATACGTAGATTCAGTTAGCTGATCTGATTTGTTCTACTTTTATTTATTTAGCAACAAGACCGGATCATTTTACAGAGTGCATAGATGGAATGTTCCTTAATCTTCGTAATAACACCTCAACAGTAATTTTATATAATTTAATAACATGTTAGAACGCATTTGTATTTTTAAATAGTTTGCTCAAGTATCGCCCATATATTTGGAACGACATGATCAATATACAGCGCATATGTGCGTTGTTGAACCTGAATGCCAAGAAGGTTTTGCTAATTTAATAAATTCCTCTGCTTTTTTCATTCATTTTTTTCGTTCCTGTAAATTTTAAAAATAAAAAAAATGATATTTAGAAAAAAATGAAATTAATTAAAACTACATATTTCCATTGTTTTCAGCCATTTTCAGTAAAAATTCAATAATATCTTAAATATGTATAATTGAAAAGATCTTATTTGTATTTTTTCAGCTGCTCAAATAATTGAGCAAGAGATGAACTTCGCTAATGAATATCTCAAATCAAAAGAAGCAAGGAGAAAGCATGCCATTATATATACAAAGCAAGGGGTGTATATAATCGGTCAGTTGATTTTAAGATTAACAAAAATTCGTTTATTAAATTTGAGTTTAACTGGATTTACACTTTAAATTTGATGCACATCCGATAAAATGGGTCGAAATGATTATAACATGTAAAAATTCAGATACTTTTGTCTAAGAACTAAATATAGAATGTAAAAACGGCTATTTATTTACTATGTGGTTACAAATAATAATCATATTTTTTGCAATACCACACACCAATGATCAGTTCAATGCAAATCACCAATCAGTTCAATGCCATTATGCATTTAAGAACATTTTATTTTTTTCTAAAAACAAGAATATGATAAATTAAGAAAAACAAATATGACAGCTGCAAAATTGTCGAATTAAATTAATATAATTTTGATACTTATATAACTATATGGCTTTATTAAAAGATAATCATGTTTGCAGTTTTTTATTATTAGGTATCTCATTATTAAGCGGCATCAAACTCTAATTTTAGCTACAAATATATTGGTTTAATTCATAATTCAGTTTTCGGAATATCAAAAATAAAATATAAAACTTAAAATGCTTTAAAATTTTAAAATAATAAAATACAATAATCAGGTGTAACAAAAAAGTTTATAAACAGTTATAAACATAGTTGCAAACCATCTTTATAAGCGATACTAAATTAACATATTTAAAAATGTTTAAAATATTTAATATAAGTTATATTAGTTAAATATTTTAATATGAATATATTTTAGTTTTTAAATATTATAATTATATCATATTTTTATAAATAAATAATATATTATTTACTTATAATTTAATTAATAAATTATATAAAATACGTAGACTTAGCTGATCTGATTTATTTAAACTACATCAGTGAATAATTCATAACAACTCATAATTGTTATGAATTGATCTAATCATTAGGAATCAGTTGCGTTTAAAAGCTTTCTAAGTAATCAAATTAGCTACCTGAGTCAAAGTATTTAATATAATTATAAAATAAACAAAACATAATAATGCTAAATCAAAATTTAATAATTAAATAATAAAATTAATAATTGTTTTTAGATTTTCTATAATTTAAATCAAGTTAAAAAAATGAAATTTAAAATAAACGTCATTTTTATGAATTGACTAATAAATAACAGACGTTGTATCAGAATAAGGATTAGAGGTCATCAGGAGGAACTGCTATATTATCAGGTTTCTGGTGTTTATATTATTCTACTTATTTAAAAATGTTTAAAATATTTAATATAAGTTATATTAGTTAAATATTTTAATATGACTATATTTTAGTTTTTAAATATTATAATTATATCATATTTTTATAAATAAATAATATATTATTTATTTATAATTTAATTAATAAATTATATAAAATACGTAGACTTAGCTGATCTGATTTATTTAAACTACATCAGTGAATAATTCATAACAACTCATAATTGTTATGAATTGATCTAATCATTAGGAATCAGTTGCGTTTAAAAGCTTTCTAAGTAATCAAATTAGCTACCTGAGTCAAAGTATTTAATATAATTATAAAATAAACAAAACATAATTATGCTCAATCAAAATTTAATAATTAAATAATATTAATTATAATTAAATAATAAAATAAATAATTGTTATAAGATTTTTTATAAGCAGCATATCGTTAGAACATGAGACCGGATTTTTCTTTGATAAAGAGACTGTTCATGATAATTAAATCAGCTAACTGAGTCTACGTATTTAATATAATTATAAAATAAACAAAACATAATAATGCTAAATCAAAATTTAATAATTAAATAATAAAATTAATAATTGTTTTTAGATTTTTTATAATTTCAAATCAAGTTAAAATAAAAAATTGAAATTAAAAATAAAAGTCAATTGTTATGAATTGACTAATAAATAACAGACTTTGTATCAGAATAAGGATTAGAGATTATCAGGACGAACTGCTATGCTATCAGGTTTCGGCCTCTAATTCCTCGACCCTACATCGCAGCGGAAACAAATACGTGTTAAGGACGTATTTCATCTGATTAAATTTGATTATATAGTATCTTATTCTAATACAAAGTATATTATATATTATCCATCCATAAAAATTTCCGCTAATAATTTTAAATTTATTTTTAATATTATTGTGTTGATTTATATTTTAATATATTCTGTTTTATGATATTTTTATAGTAACCTAGTTTAAAATATGTATCTATTAAATTATTTACATGATTACAATTTCATGATTTATATTATTACAATTTCATTATTTAATGTATTATATTTTATATTATATAATATGCATGAATGCTCCTGCAAAAATATGTTTCTTGTAAATTTAAATATGTCATCTTTACGATATAAATTAATACTAGTTTTAATAATGAAATATGAGTAAATAATGCAGAGTAAATAATGATTAACAAATTAATTAACTGAGTCTACTTATTTAATATAATTATAAAATAAACAAAACATAATAATGCTAAATCAAAATTTAATAATTAAATAATAAAATTAATAATTGTTTTTAGATTTTCTATAATTTAAATCAAGTTAAAAAAAATGAAATTTAAAATAAACGTCATTTTTATGAATTGACTAATAAATAACAGACGTTGTATCATAATAAGAATTAGAGGTCATCAGGAGGAACTGCTATGCTATCAGGTTTCGGCCCTTAAGTCCTCTACCCAACATAGCAACGGGGCCAAATTAATGTATTATTTATAAATAATATTTTATTAAGATATATCATTAATATAACATTAACTAAAATCATTGTTTAAATATTTTTCATTTTATAAATAAATATGTTTTAAATGATGGTACAAAATTGTATAATGAAAGTGTTTATTAGCAAAATAAACACTTTTATAAAGTGTTTATTTATAAATAAACAATAAACAAATTTATTTATAAATAAACTCATTTGGTCGGTGATTCAATTGAAAGAATGCTTGCTTATTTTACCATAATTAATTGTAATTGATTATAAATTGATTTATTGATTATTTTAGAAATTCCGGTCGATAAATTATTTTTGATTTTAGTTAATCAAAATATATTACTTGATTAAGAAATAAAATTTAATGAATATAATAATTTATTTTAATAATATAATAAAATTTAATAATATAATCTAAAATATAAAATAATTGCTACTAATTAAATCTTAATTTGAGGATTTACCTAAATCAACGTTTAGCAAACACTGATTTTGTGTTTTATATCTGGGGTTTTAGACGCTTCGGTGTTTTGTCTAATTTTACCTAGACAACAACAAAAAATATCGAAACTAAAAATTTGCCACTTAAGAGTTTAAATTTATTCTTTACATTATTATATATTTCTGTTTGATGTTATTTTTATAGTAACCTAGTTTAAAATATGTATCTATTAAATTATTTAAATGATTTTGAAGAAAGCCAATATCATTACATATTGTAATGATATGACATAATATTGTAATGATATAACCTAGTTTAAAATATGTATCTATTAAATTATTTAAATGATTTTGAAGAAAGCCAATATCATTACAAATTGTTGCAATTCTTAAAATTTCATTATTTAATGTATTATATTTTATATTATATGGTATGCATGAATGCTCATGCAAAAATGTTTCTTGTAAATTTAAATATGTCATCTTTACGATATAAATTAATAGTAGTTTTAGTAAATGTTAATTTAATGTTCATATCTAGATATACACCTTCTTTATCATTAATATATACCTTCTTTATCATCAATATTGGTTTTATTAAGAATGATGCTACTTATTAGAATAAGGATACTACCAACAGAGTTGCAAACCTTTAAATAGGTTTAAAGGTTTTACAAACTTTTAAATAGGATTAAAAACCATGTTTGAAAGCATCCATAAGGAAAATCATACATTTAAAAAGCATACTAAATTCACCATAATTTTCATTTTCAATCGAACTGCGTTAATTGTTTTATAAGTATGGTAATCGTTAAAGCGACTTAATTTAATAATTAAAAACAAATTAATTTTAAGGTGGATACATATATGAAAATAAGAGAAGAACAATTCCAGTACACGACTACGTTTATCGTGAACAGCATTTGGTTAATATACCGGCTATGCCTGGTGGGGCAATTAACTTTGGATGTGCAACTGATGGAAGAAAAATATACATTGTTGGAGGACAAATGCTAGACAATCGGTACTTTTGCTAAAATTAATTGAAGTATACAAAATATGCAGTTAAGCAAAGCAGAATTTTATTAAAGATTTATAGGGAAAACCATAAACTGGTTTTCACTGTAAGCACTGGCTGGTATTATCCAGTGATATTTGCTGATGATTCTTTTTGGTAAAGCAGGTCGATGCGATTAAACTCGCAATATTTAGATCGCTAAACATTGTTCTAGCTCTAAGTAGGTTTTGACATACTCGTGCCATCTACCGCTTCTCCTCTGCATTCAGCAGTTAGAAGTTCCCGAGACTGATGACTCAAAACAATGATCAAACGGCAACTAGTTACCGTCTTTTTTCGCTTCTTTCGTGGCAGCCACATACCTATAAACTACTTCCCACGGAATCCTCTTATCTCTCATAAATCACTATTCACAAAGATGACAAATATATTAGAGAGACTGTGCTTGTATTAGCCAGTGCTAATTTCTGATAATCTTTTTTAGTAAAGCAGGTCGAGGCAATTAAACGTCCAATACTTAGATTGCTAAACATTGTTCTAGCTCTAAGTATGTTTTGACATACGTGCCGCCTACCGGTTATCATCTGCATCCAGCAGTGGAGAGATTTAAAATGAATGTTAATGTTCATGAATTGACAATTTTTATGAATAATATACGAAGTATATTATAAACGATGTATTTAATATTTGAGATTCGTATCTACGTTCTTTAATGCAAAGCTAATGTTTGATAAATGTGCTTAGATTTATTTTAATTTAATAAAACATTTGGCATCCTTGCATCGTATCATTAATGAGGATAATAAAATATTTTAATTTCAAAATTTAATAACTAATACAAATAAAATAATTAAATTTCCTTTTTGATTTTTGTGTAATTAGCATTATATAAGATAATTAAAAATTAAAATAATTAAGAATATAAAGATAATTAAAAGATAATTAAGATAAAAATGATCACACTTTATAAAAAAAACTTTTAAAAGAGTGAGAAGTCACTCTTTTAATAACTTTTAAAAGAGTGAACAGTTTCGAAATTTATAAGATTCCACTTTAAAACTGTAAAAATTTATTATCATGACTGATGAATGCCAAGTAACAGTGGCAATGTAGTTGCTAATTAATAAACTGGTCGTTAGTAATTCGTTAATCAACTTTAATTTTGTGGGTGATGTTTTTCACACATGAAAGAACAACCTCGATCTTTTTACACAAAGACATTCAAAGACGCATATTTGGATATTTTTGTGTTATATAGCATCCTCTAGAAATGACAATTTATTCTGATTCAACAATAGTTTATCACATGTTAACTTCCCATAATAATAAATCAACTAACGCTTTATTTAAAAGGAGTTGTAAGTGATCTAACGGTTAAAAACAAATTAAAGTTAACCTCGACGAAATCAAATTGAAAATTGTTTTAGCTTCGATAATTCGCAAACTTTTGTTTACGACCAAAATATGTTGCAGTTAATTCCACGATTTACACTTTTAGTGTTATAATCAACGATCAACCGTCGTCAACATTTGATTTTTCTTTAGTGTACTCAATAGCTTTTTGGTCTATGACATTCAACGTGGGAAGTGGTACCGTGGCTCAGATTTCCCAACACAGTGTGCAGCTCCGGCTGTACTATGTTGTAATGAAGACATTGCTGTATTGGGTGGTTATGATATAATTTTGGGTAACGCAGACTTTAGTGGTGAATTCTATTTATATCAACGAAGCACAGCAAAGTAATGTATTTAATTGACAAAGTCAGGTAACAATTATTGTTTCTGACAACTAAGTCTAACAATAACTTGTTTAATAAACTAAATTTTAAAATCAAATTCTAATTAACACAGTTACGTTATCTTCAAAATTTTACATATGAACTGTTTCGATGTAATCAGCTTAATTTATACAATATTGGACGCGTTAATGGATCCAATATCAATAATGTTAATATATTAATTTGATTTACAAAAAGAAAAGGAAAAATGCGATTTGCATTTCAATGTCTACGACCAAATGTATAGGTGCATTGAGTTTGGACCGCGGTGCTCAGAAACATTGTGATATCTACCTGGCTAGAGCAATTTCAATTTTCGTGCGGAGCCATGTTATTACACTGGAAAATTCAGACCTGTGTTTCTAGCTGATATTTATCGCTAACACACGTAGAGTTGCGTTTGCTGCTCTGCATGCACCACCAGTCGACTCAAATACTAGTGGGCAGGAGCTGTGGTCAACTTAATTTAAATTGTATTAATAAACACAATTTAAACAGTATATTATCAGTACTTGAACAGTATATTAGTCAGTAATAGTTCCCTCATAAATAATTTATGTTTACATGAGATCGTAAAGCAGATAAAGTCATCTGGTATTGTTAATATATCTAAATATCATTTAGACAAAGTGTCATATATATCATTTTTGATAAATATTTTCTCTCAAGCCATTTATTTCCGATAAAGTCCTCTCCTCATTCATGCTACTCCGTGATATTCACCGTATTGGTAGGCTGATCGATTTTCGATAACGTCTTTCTCTTTAATATGCCCTTTCATTTTACTGAATGGATGATATATTTCAATGATTATACATATTTTCAATCTTTCCTGGCTTCACATAATTAGCTATCGTGTCCAGCTTCGTTTGATTATCCTGACCCAACGTTTACTGCATCGCAATTCCCCTTCATACTTACATCTTCCACATCTCGATAAATCTCCGCCAGTTTCTTTATTATTAAAATCATCTAAATCCCTTCTCCTCTATACCGAATTATTCAAAAAATTACCGCCTCAGTTATTTTCATGTGGCTGCTCCTCTTGCTAAAAATTATCCCTTCGCAATCCACCCAACTTCCTTGTTGATACTCTTAAAAATTAGTCTGCGGGATTATTTTTTATCAGTTTGATCAGAACAGTTAACACGCATTTGCCACTCAAACTATAGGTACTCATGATGCCAAATCGAAATTACTCGAGATAGTGTGTAATACAATACTTTATGATATTAAAGAAAGAGATCAAATCGAATAACCCGGCTGTAGATTTTATTTCGAAGCTTTAGGATGTTACTACCCTTATAAATTATTTAATTATTTTTTAATTATAAATTATTATAAATTATTTTACTACCTTAAAAAAATTTAGTTTCTAATAAACATTAAATTTTTTTATACTACCTTAAAAAGTTTAGTTTCTTATAAACATACATTCCATATCAATCCAGTTCCAGATCAATCCAGTTCCGCTCGCTTTTCTTTCAGAATTTTTAGAGTTTATGGGAGGACGTAAGAAAACAACTAAGACTGACACAAACTTTGGACAACTGCAAGTACAATAGTCGATACACGACTGCAGCGTCTGGACAGCAATCGCCTGCGACAAGAATAAGTCTAAAGAAGACTTCGTATGCGGTTTTTGTGCCAACAAACTAATCTGCAACCTTTCCAATAAGCACATATCAACATCCAACACTTCAACTCAAACTACCCCCGTCGTTTCTAATGTCCTTTCTCCACCCACCGACCCTGCCACCATATACACTTCCCATTCCATGTCATCTTCACTACCCGACACCCCACGTCCTGTCCTTCCCGTCTCGTTTCTAAATAACTTGCATTTATCAATCAAAATCACTTCAACCAACCTCCACTATCCTTTCACTCATATCCTTTCCTCACATCGCTTGACACCCTCTTTATTATCATTATCCACTATGTCTCCCGTCGTCAAACCAAATCCCTCCAGATCATCAACTTCCAGCTCTTATATCGTGATCTCATCCACTCACGTCAGTCATCCTCCTTTACGGAAGCGCTTTCTTTCTCGCGATCGTTGCGTCATTGTCACTAAGATCACTCCTTCCAACTCCTTATCTCCACAATCAAGTCTCGACAACGATGTTTCCGCCTTTAGATACATCCCCTCGTCTATTGTTCCTGCGGATAAACCATACTTTTTCAAGGACATTTCTCCTGTCGCATTTATCCGTCTAAACAAATCTTCTCAATCTAATCCTTTCCAGCCTCCTCTCCTACAATTTTTTTAAGCATTGCTCTCACGCGTCTTCTGTCCTCTATCAACGATTTAAACTCATGTCATCTTCAACAACTCGATTTTCCCCAATCGCATCCCTAATCGCTCAATTCTCTTCTGCCCGCATCGAAAAACGCCGTCGCGAGGCAAACGACTAAACATCTTTCTCCATCCGAAACATAGACGGAAATTTTCAAGTTGTCTACACCCGGCCCAAAATTCGATGGCGTTCCATCTCCCCTATGTGCCTTCTACGCTAGATTCTTTCGCCGTCACACACGGTTTCCGCCTCGGCCTCCTCAACACCAGATCTATTCTCAGTAAATCCGATCTTATCCTCAACCTATTCAACAAGCAATCCATCGATCTATTCTGCCTCCCCGAATCCTGGCACTCAGATTCCGACGACCTTTCCATTCACCGTCTGCTCTCTGCCGGTTGCTCCCTAGTCGAATCCGCCCGCCCCCTCAGCTCATGCCCTTCTAAATTCTCTAATCATGGCAGCATCGTCGCATTCGCGCGTAACCCCGCGTCTCTTCGCAAAATCAATCCCACTTTCAATCTTTGCTCTTTTGAATTGCTCACTTGTCGTTCTTCTAACCCGATCACTCTAGATCTCGCCATTGTATACCGTCCTGGTTCATCAGCTCCTACAGTCTTATTTTTTACCGAACTCGCTGACCTCCTTTCTCATTGTTCTTTGTCCTCAATCCCTTCACTCGTTCTAGGAGACTTCAACATCCGCCTAGACCGCCCCTCTTCCACGGATTCCATCCGGTTTATCAACATTCTATCCAACTACAATTACAAACTAGTCTCCACTGCCCCCACACATATCTTTGGTGGGCCACTCGACATCATCAATGTCCCCGATCATTTTGCTGCTTACACCTCACAGTCCATCTCTGATCCTGGTCTATCCGATCACTTTCTAGTCACCCTTGATCTCACTCGATACCACACCCCACCTCACACACATGCAATCCTCCGTCGCCCTTGGAGAAATCTTGACCTCTCCCTTCTCCGCTCTGCGTTACTCAAATCGACTCTATCATATCCCACAATAACATATGCATCTCCTCACGATCTCGCCTTTTCGACTCTGAACTCACATCCACTCTCGCTATTCTCTTGTCCATCAAGTCTCACCCACACCGTCGCTTGCACCGTGCCCCATGGTTTGACATCCAATGCATACTCTCAAAGCGTCGACTCCGCCATGCTATTTAGAGTCTATCATCGCTCTCTCAGACGTGATTTCCGCTCGATCACTCCGTCTTTCCGTGATTCCTATATTGCTCTTCGCCGGTCACATCTCAACCTACTACGTTTCCTGTACCCTCCTTTCCAATCCGCATTCTGCTCTAATCACGCCACAGAAATCGCATGCATAAAGGTTTACAACGACTTACTCATTTCTCGAGACAGGGTCTATATAGTGTTCTCATCTCCATCGACCACTCCTCCGCATTCGACATTGTCGACCACTCCGTACTCCTTTCTCGCATTCGTTATGATTACGGCTTTTCTTATTCCTCCGTAGCATGGTTTGCCTCATATCTATCCGACCGTTCCTTTCGCGTCTGTTCTAATTCATCATCCTCTCCTCCCATCCCTATTTTTTGCGGGGTCCCACAAGATTCAGTCATAGGTCCCCTGCTTTTCTCTATTCTGCTTGGCAATCTCTCTCCGTTTATCAAACCTTACTCCTTTAACGTCATGCAATACGCCGATGACATCCTCACCTATGATCATGAACCCGCACATCGCATACACGATATCGGCATTTCCGCCTCCAACTGTCTTTCTTCTATCTACAAACGTTTCTCAAATCTCCATCTCGTTCTAAACCACGACAAGTCCAAAATAATGTGGATCCTCCCCCGTAAACCAAACATATCTCCTCCCACTGTATATATTGCCTCATCGATCATCCCGATAGTCCACAATCTCACTTTCTTAGGCTTCCATTTCGATGATTACCTTACTCTTAAACCCTTCGTATGTGACAAAGTCCGCTCATATAACTCAATTCTCCGTGACATCCGCCGTCTCCGCCCCCTTATCGACTTCCGTTCTTGTATGTCTCTTCTTTTATCGCTTCTTTTCCCTAAAATCGATTACTGCCTTAGCCTTTTCGCCAATTCTCCAAAATCCATAATCCTACCCCTACAACGAATAATCAACACCGCCGTTCGAGTGCTCTTTCGTCTCCGTCGCTTCGATACACATCCACATAGTTTGCCCAACTATCCTGGCCCACCATCCACATCCGCATCAAACTCTGCCTTCTTTTCGTAAATTTTCGACTCATCGCTGTCGGCTCCCCATCTTTCATCAACCTTCCTTTCTTAGACGACACTCGCCCCACCTCGCTATCGCTGCGTTTCCGTCATACCCTCTTACTCCACGTTTCCTATTACTCTAACAACTACGGTCTCCGATTCTTCCTCGTCGCCGCGTCACTCGCCTGAAATCAACTCCCTCTCCACGTCCGCCGCGCCCCCTCGTTTATCACACTCAAACACCTACTCCATTCACACATTCTCGACACATGATTTACATTTTTGTTTTGTTGTGGTCATGTAAGCGCGCGCTGGCACGCATTTTCCACGTTAAAATAAATCTTTTTTTTATTCAGTTAAAACAAAACTTCAATGTTTTGTTTTCACTGAAGAAGGGTATTAAAATCCGAAAGCTTTGAAATAAAATCTACAGCCTGATTACTCGATTTGATCTCTTTAATATATATATGAAAATTTGTTCAATTTTCAATGAATTATATTACTGAATCGCTTAGCGATCAAGGCCCGCGGTTATATTGCCGAATCGTATATTGCCTAATTGGCCCAACATGGAAGTTGGGCGGATTACGAAGGGAGAATTCTAAGCAAGAGAAGCAGCAACTTGAAAAAGAATTAAGAAATAATTAACATACAATATACTGACGAAGTCCCTATAAATGACGAAACGTTTAAATAAATTATAAGTGTCTTTGCCTGCTTTCTACACCTTATTTAAGTATATATATCTGAAGAGCTGTACCGCGGGTCCTGATCGCTAAGCGATTCGGCAATATTACAGCTGGCCTTGATCGTTAAGCGATTCGTCAATATAATCCATTGAAAATTAAAAGGCTAAGATATAAAGATATAAATTTTTTTGAAGAAGCCGCAAGGCGAAACGTAAATTGAAGAATTAATCTTTGTTCGTAGAGACAAATAATCATATTTTCGTATATTCAAAACAAGATAATCTAACATATAAATCCCTCCCAGCGAATACAAACTATTTTGATTGATGGTTCCATTATGAACCAGCAAGCACAAAGACGAAAAGAAAAATATTGGATCGGACAATTAATGTCAGATAAACTACTGAATACTAACGATCAGATACCCGTGCTTACGTATTTTATACTATTTATAAAATAAAAATAAAGATAAATAATTATAAATGATTGAACATAATTATTTATATTTATGTTTATATCAAGTTAAAATTTAAAATTGAAAAATTGAAATTGAAAATTGTCAATTTTTATGAATTGACTAATAAATTACAGACGACGTATAGAGATAAGGATGATGCTCGTCAGGAGGAACTGTTGTGTTATCAGGTTTCGACCCTTATTACTCGAATCAACAATACAGCGGGGCAAATACGAGCTAATGGCGTATTTCCTCTGAAATCGTTTTTTCTCTTCGTCGTTTTGATCATACATCCTACCATCTTGCTACCATCTTGCATTTTATAGATACAGGATTAGACATCGACAGTTCAAAAGTAAATGCGGATAAAATACTTCAGACATTAATAGATACCGCGTATCTATTGTTATCTACGAAGGATTGAATACGATTAAATGCATTTTTGACGCAGTACATAGCTCGCAAAGCCTTGCTATAGGCAAATTCTGTATTTGACCGATATTTCAATGTCCTATGCACCATGACTCCCAGATTCGTGAAAATGACGGTTATCGCAACGCCTTCCTAATTTCATGTGGCCGCATTTGTCAACATTGATTTTCATACCAGTAGCCTCACTCCATCGGCATATTTCATTAAGGTCTTCCTACAGGAAAATGCCAAGCGGATCAATATCATCTACAGACCATAGTTTGAGGTCGTCAGCAAAAGCAAGACAGGGACTCTGAATCCGCAGCCACAAATCGTTAAGGAACACAATAAGTAGCAGAGGTCCTAGTACGGTCCCTGCGGAACACCACAGTAAACGGGTCTAGGAGTGGAAAGATGGGTGTCAACTTTCACTCTAAAGAATCGATCACGTAGGAAATCTTGAACCCACTTACACAACATTACAGGAATGCGTAGTTGAATAGTAATGCTACCAAGCTCTCATGCGGCACCCGATCGAATGCTCTTGAAAATTCAATGAATACCACATTGATTGATTGGCCGCGACTGGCCGCCTCAACCCACATTTCGCGTGAAGTCAATAAGTTAGTCAAGCAGAAACGACCAGGGAGTAAACCGTATTGAGAAGACGACATTATTTCGACTTCCCTCAAGTGATGCATTATCCGGGTGGCGATCAACTTTTCAATCACTTTGCATAGAGAACTAGTCAGGCTGATTGGTCTATAGTCAGTACAAGCCGTTGCAATGGTTTTCTTTGGGATCGGAACTACGATGGCAGTTTTCCAGACATCAGGAACACATCCACTGGTCAAACTGTTCTCAAAAATAGCAAGAAGAGAAGGAGCCAAATATATAGATAAATTCTTCAAAAGAAACAGAGAAATGTCATCAGGGCCGGTAGAGCTTAATGGGTCAAGCTTATCAAGCTAACTTACAATCTCACTAATCGTGAATGGAAGAAAAAGCGAAGATTGCCCTAATGCTACACCATGCGAAGTGAGGGAAACTCTAGGTGAATTATTTGCCGGTAGCGAAAAGACGTAGCAAGGCATTCCACAATACCACTCTGAAAAGTTATCACATATCTCTCCGCATTAAGGACATACTTGATTTCTGTGTTAATGGGTTCTGTTACAACGAACATAAGCCCAGAATAGTTTTGGATTTCGTGTTACATTATTAGCGATACACGATTCGAATGTATATCGTTTTGTTGCTTTCACTCTAGTACAGAGATTTCAAACATATTTATATCTGGCAGAGAAACTAGAGTCAGAACGTTGAAGCTTCCATAAACAATTTTGTTAACTTATTAGTTGTCTGACTTCGAAATCTATTCATGCAGGTGACTTAGCAGCATTAGAGGATTCGCGCATATGGGCAAGAATATCAGATAATTTATGTAGGTAACCAGTGATCATATTCAATGATAGCTTGTCTGGGTTCATTAAAGTACACGGGAATTGGTTGTAAACTCTCAAAACATCTCTTCTCACTTTCGACCAATGACGTTTGGAAATTTTTGAGCTAGGTGGACAGAATCTGGAATAAGGGATAGCCGTCAAAGAGAGTAAGCAGTGGTCACTACTTCTAAAGGAGGGAGATGATCAACTTTAATTATGTCTCTTGCATATCTGGAAAACACCAGATCAAGTACCGAGTCCGATCTTGAAGTTAAGCAAGTTGGTTCTTGTACGTGCTGAATCAGCATGAGTTCCTCAGCTAGGAACTCAGATATTTCCCTTTCCGTGGCACTACCATCAGAAAAGACATAGTATGACCATCTAGATCGTGGAAGATTAAAATCGCCCAAAAGAATAAAGTGAAGGTAGGAACATACCGATTGTAAAATAAGTTTTAGTTGATCAGTATCTGCAATTACTGACGGAGATCGATACCCGACGCAGAAATTCATATTGGTAGCTGAGTGATCGATACGGAAGCATAGAGTCTCAAACGACCCAAAAGGGTCTCAAACATTCAACACTTCAGATACGAGGAAATTTTCTCTGACATACGCGACGACACCGCCACCTCGCCTACCCGATATTCTGTCGCTTTGTAGAAGGCGAAATCCAGGAATGTTGACAGTGGTATCGACAATATATTGTTGAAACCAGGATTCAGCAACGCAGAAAATGTCATACAAATGAGAAAGCATGTAATATTTCAACTCCACTATTTGAGCAGGCAAAGTACGAAGATTAGAATACCCAATTGATAAATAGCGTGTGGGTTGTGGTAAGGGATTACTAGGAATGGTGAATAATTTGTTGAATGAAACTAAGTGCCCCAGATCAGAATTGAAACTAACGCTACCCAAGAGTTGTGATGAATGACATGTGAAACCACCTTTTCCATACTAACTAGCAAGATTTGAACTGGATACTGCTAAGTGACGCTGTTGATCGTTATGGGATTTCAACGAACTACTGGGCGCTATTTGACAACCTGAAAATTTCGTATGTATAAGTTCGTTTCACCTTCAGATAGCTTCGTAATTCTGTTTTTGCTACTTTCAACTTTAAACGATCTTCGAGACTCAGATCCTTAGGAATACGATGTGGATAATCTTTGAGTCGAAAACCACGTTTGAGCAAAAGGTCTGCATGTTTTGCGGAAGATAATTCAACTTTCAACAATCTTGGTTTCTCTACCACCTTTTTTCCAAGTCGAAACAACTTTGTAACCTTCAGAGTAGAAGCTAGCTTCTCATCACCTTCTAAGAGTAACTGACCGAACACAGTACGGAGGCTGGACACATCATCATTCATACGTGTTTGTGAGTTATTGGCCTTTGATTCAGGGATACCACTAAATAGGATATTGCAAGACCTATCTGGATGCGAACGGTAGTTTGTAGAAGGAGCGTTGTCCAAAGAAATGCTCTGACCATTTGAAGGTAAATAATTTCCTGATTTATTCTTATTTTTGGCCTTCTGTTTTCTATCGATGGCCCCACTCGAATCACTACCTCTGATTTCACCCAATTGATGGTCTGTCGATCCAGCGTTTCGTATAGGTTGCAATAGGGAGTTGTGCCATACCCTTCCTTTGTTTCAGCTGGTGTAATTTGTTGAACATGAATGACCGAGTTTTCTTTGTCCTGAAATGATGACAGCATTTGAAGTATTATCGTGCTGATGCGTAGATGACAGTGAAAGTAATTCAATCCTCGGTTCACATAGGTCAGGAGTTGAACTGTCATCTAATGGCAGCTTAACGGCAGGATTAACGGTACAGGTGTTTATCGAAGTTTGATGGTCCGTACGATCTTGAAAGACACGAGCGTCATTTAAGTTGAGAGGTAACGATATATCACAACAATTCACATCACAATCCATATCTTCCACTAGTTTCATTTGGAGGGCCGAAATCATTGTAGCAGAACAAAAGCCGCAATAAAAGTCCTTGCTCTTGAGTGACGACTCAGTATTTAAAGGAATGTCGACAATAGACCACACTTCACAGCCTTTATTGCAGCATTCGATCTCTAGCCGCTTATACGCATTACGATGTTGCGTGATATGTACGGTGTTTGACGTTCTCTTCGAATTTGTTTTCTTCATTGTATGTATATGTAAGTTTAATTAACCAAAGATTTTAACCAGTCTAAGTAGATCAGCAAGTTGTATTGTGAATAGGGTCTTTGTAAGTAGTTGTTATCAAGATAGTTTAAATTGATAATAAAATCAATTTATCTTTTGTATGTATTTAATAATCAAGACAACTTTTTATATATCATGTATATATAAATGTATGCATATATTTATCTACATATTTTGATAGTTTTGTTATATTATTTTGTTGTTATCATTATTATATTGTTATTTTATTATATTATTTTTATGTTGTTATATTATTTGTTATATTATTTTCATAATTTTGTCCTGAAGATGATCGCAATCAGCTATTAACTGTTAACCAGTCCAAGTAGATTAGCAAGTTGTATTGTGAATAGGGTTGTATGCTATTTTATCTCTCTGTTTCAGTTCTTTATCTAGAGCTGGATTGATTGTATGTTAATTTATTTCAAACTTTTTTATATATTAATATACTAAAATAATATATTATTGATAACTTAAAGTATAAGTTTAATACTTTTAATATATTAATATTAATATATTATTAATATAAAGTTTAAAAAAAAGTTTGAGATAAAATAACATACATTTGAGATCTAAAGTAAATACAATGAATCCTGTTTAACACCTAAAGGAATACGGATCTTCGACGGATTTAAAAACAGTATTGGTAATTAAAGTTCTTACAAGAAGAAAAATTATAACTGTTCTAACGTACTTACAAACGAGGAACACAAAACAACGAGGAACGAAATTACAAATGACAAGAGGTCGACCACGTAAAGCAGCTGTTGTTCCTTCTAAGCGAGATGATGACAGTGAGCGTTCAGTAAGACAACATGAAAGTCGGTCCAAAGACGAGCAAGCCTTGCAGGCCAATTCTGTTGATATCTCCCAGGACATATCATCTACAGACGGAAGTAGTCACCGTGACATTAAATGTTCTAATTCACAATGTCCTGTTTGGACCACTGTGTGGATACCACGTCAACTACCTGTCAATTTCCTTGATAAAGATTTTATTTGTGGATTTTGCGCAGCTACTTTACAGACAAACGTTCTCGAACTTCAGAGACAAGTATGTTCGTTGCTAACGGGTAACATGGTACCATCACCAAATAGTTCATATGCCCAGCTAGACTCAGTGTCACGTCATGTTCCTAATCGTTCTACAAGCCAATCAAATGATACTGTTCGACATACTGTTTGCAACCAATCGATTTTTTGTGATGACATTCCCGGAAGAGATCAAAATATGCCTAAGAATATTGGCGAACAGACGGTTTCGGTTAACAATGGTGTGCCTCTTGTAATACGACCGACCAGTTATATGACTGAAACGGCTATAAACAACGACAAAACTTTGCATACCCGGTCATTTGATAGATCGCAAACTCCCGCAATTCGTATAAACCAACTATCTCATAACACGCAACCTGTTAAGGTAGATTGTATTAATGATTTTCACGAAAAGCACAATCGTACCCTTGTACATAGTACTGGTTGCTCAAACAGACCCCGTTCAAATGCTGCTTGTGATAGAAACAAATGCATTTTAATTGCTAACATTAAGGAGTCCGATGCCCTAAACAATCAGGCCAGACTTGATGATGACTTAATACATGTCAGATCCATTCTAACGACTGTCTTAAATGGATCATCATCTTGTGAAGCTGTGAGAGATATGCGTCTCAAAGCTGTCTTCCGGCTAGGTCGTGCTCCTTCGTCCGTCAACGATCGACCACGCCTCCTCAAAATTGTGTTTACTTCATGTGAAATTGTGCAGCTCATACATCGTAACTCATTTCACCTCAAAGGTTCCGGCACCCGTATTCTTAGAGACCTGGACCCCGCTGATCGTACACGTTTATCAATGGCAAAATCGGAACTAGCTCAAAGACTGGCACATGGTGAAAACAACCTAACAATTCAGAATTTTCAGGTAGTGCGGCGGCGCCTCCACATCCGTTGGCAAGGTCTTTTGAACAAAGCAAATATTGCTTCCCAGCGTGCTCCGACGCCGACCGCATGCCTACAGAGTGCATCTACCAAAATTTCATAAGAAACTCTATTGTCTTGTTCAAGTCGGGAACTCAAAAGAGTTCATCATCTAAATGTACAATAAACAAAGCTTCCCACCAAATTCTATACTCTAATGTGCGTAGTGTGTTAAATAAAATTGATGAGATTGGATTACTGATTCACGACCATCAACCGATAATTGCAGCTTTTACGGAATCGTGGCTAAACCCTTCTATCTCTGATAATGAAATTTTGTTGAAAGGATATAATGCGTGCCGCAGCGATAGAATAGCTAAACAGGGTGGTGGTATATTACTATATATACGTGACACAATAAAGTTCCGAGTCGTAGAAACTTTTAACGACCCCCTAACTTCAAACGAACTTTTAGCGGTCAGATTATACCGGCCATTCTCCTTGATACTTGTAGTCGTTTACCGCAGCCCTACTTCATGTACTGATAGCATCGTGCAACGTTTATACCAGCTATCGGACCCTAATAAGCCAATATTGGTTGTTGGTGACTTTAACATGCCTACAATAGATTGGAATACATACAGTTTTAATTCGCCTTCTGACTTTGGTTCGATTGTGTTACTTCAAACAATCAATGATCTATACCTTACCCAACATGTCAATGGATTTACCAGAATATCTTCTACGTCTCGTTCTCTTCTTGATCTGGTTTTGTCTGCTCCAGGACATATTGTCACTAGCGTTAATCACTTGGATCCAGTTGGTTGTTCTGATCATGTCACCTTATTAATAGATCTTGGAATAAGTATCCCTATATATAATTCTTTTGTTAATAGATTCAACCCTTTTAAAGCCGACTACAACAAAATAAAGGAGTTCCTTTCTACCGTTTCGTGGCCTGATGCTTATACTGTGGGTATTGATTCCGCCTGGCTGTTTTTCAAAGACACCTTGTATTCAATACTTACCCGCTACGCTCCAATTGTACGTCAAACTGACGTCGGCTTATCTCCTCGTTGGTTTAATCGAGAACTCAAACAAGCACTGGCTCGACGACGCAAGGCATATTGTAATTATAAAGCAGGTAACTCTAGTTTTGAGCAATACCGACAGTATAGAAACAGGGTAACATCCTTGAAGAGACGTACGAGAGTAATCTTTGAAAAGAAATTATCCCAACGATGTCGTCGTGATCCTGGCTCACTCTTCAAATACATTTCATCAAGAAAACGTATAGCTAACACTTTCTCCTCTATTCTCGATAGCCAAGGTGATTTGGTATTGGACTCAAAGAAAATTGCGAACGTATTCGGCACACACTTCACATCGCTGAATTCGTCACTGAATGCTTCACCGCAAATAACTGACAGTTTGTATTGTTTGGTAGCTAATACTACTTCTGACCTTGATAACTTCATTAGACCTGACTTAGTGTACAGCGAGTTGTCCCGTCTG
The DNA here is from genome assembly GCA_012934845.2 of Pomphorhynchus laevis. Classification (NCBI taxonomy): domain Eukaryota; kingdom Metazoa; phylum Acanthocephala; class Palaeacanthocephala; order Echinorhynchida; family Pomphorhynchidae; genus Pomphorhynchus; species Pomphorhynchus laevis. Next base: position 32,540 of record WNNJ02002722.1, read on the forward strand.
AAATGCACATTAAGTGCTGGTCCGGATCTATTGCCGTCAGCATATCTTCGCAACCTAGCTGACATCATATACCTACCTCTATATAATATCTTCTGTGCAACACTTGTGCTAGGAAAGATTCCCTCAGACTGGAAGCGCTCTATTATCTGCCCAATATTAAAACAGGGGTCTCGTTCTGACATCTGTAACTACAGACCGATTAGCCTCACATGTGTCTGCTGTCGCGTACTGGAACGCTTACTTCTGCGAAAAGTCACCACTCACCTAGAAACGAACCATATTCTAGCCCCTGAACAACATGGTTTTCGAAAAAATCATTCAACGCTAACGAATTTGTTGTTATCACACGATAGCTGGACCAGATATTATGATTCTGGTATTCCGGTTGACGCCATCTTCTTCGACTTCTCTAAGGCATTTGATACAGTCCTTCATGCTAATTTAATTCAAAAACTGCGTAATATCAACCTTGATGAGTGTTTAGTTCGCTGGATTATTGAATTTCTGTCTGACCGTCATTGCTTCGTAAGGGTAAACGACGAATTATCTGATCGCTTCCCTACAAATCTTGGAGTACCTCAAGGAACTATACTCGGTCCAGTTCTTTTCAGCATATACATTAACGACCTCATTCCTAAACTTGGATCTGAGTGTGTTCTTTATGCTGATGATTTAAAAATTTGGCGCCCCATATATTTGGACTCAGATGTTGACATCTTGCAGTATGATATTAACACCATAAATGACTGGTCGATTTTGAACGGGTTAAAATTCAATTTGAAAAAGTGTGCCTACATTTGTATATCAAGACGTCCGGCCGAGTCAGCTCATATTTATCATATAAACAACAGTGTTATTCTTAGGACGAACTCATACAGGGATTTAGGTGTTTATGTATGTTCTAACTTATCGACACGTTTACATACTGACACTACATGTTCCAAAGTGAGAAGAGTCATCGGCCTGATTCGCCGAGCTCTTGTTCATATTGACATCTCATGCTTTAAAACAATCTCACAAGCACTTATTTTGAGCATCCTCCTATATGCTTCGCCAGCTTGTTACCCAATCACCTTACGAGAACGTTATAATCTAGAGTCTGTATTCCGATCAGCAACTAAAATGGTAAAAGCGGTTAGACATATGGAATATCAAGATCGGCTCTCGAGTTTGGGAATGAGATCGCTTCAGTATCTGCGCGACAAGGCGGACCTGTGCCTAGCCTGGCAGATTTTACACGACAATCGCCATCCACTCAGATCGCTAATGCATACGCGCGATATAACCTCACTTCGTGGTCATCAGTTCATGCTAAAAACACAACGATTACGCTACAAACGAACATCCCTATACTTCCAACGAATCGTTAATACTTGGAACCACCTTGCTGACACAACAGTAGCATCCTCGAATCTGGCTTCTTTTAAACGAAATCTGGAGGAAGATCCCTTCTTGAAGACGAAGATCGAGTCAGAGAACATATGAACAATAGAAAGTACACTCTACATTTTCATTTTCTACATTTACTTTTTCTGATTGTGACGCAACTTGTAATGAGCCTTGCTGCTCACTTTGTTGTCTATTGATAATAATAATAATAATAATATTCAATAATATTTTAACTAATGAATAGTAATATCATTTGGGTTTCTTCGACAACGAGACATCTGATTTTTATATCCAGTCAGCTTTCGCCGACCAATTCACCGTAAACAATTTTACTCTAATATAGGGAGTGGATGAGGTTGCAAAATAAAGGAGAGTGCAGAGAGTGCTAATCTTTTAAGTTTCTTTTTGGTCGCAGAGGTGCCATCAAAGACAACCACCTGCGATTTGCTGGAGTTTAGAATAAGATTGGAAGCGGGGAGCTGATCTTTTAATCTTTAAAAGAAACGGCTGATGTCAGAGACTATTTCTTTGCACCTGCGTACAGAGAACATGGTTGTGGTATCATCAGCGTATACTGCAAGATGTTGATCGCGTTTAATTTTTTTGTAGAGTATAATGGAGGCAGCAAGATACAAGATTGGAGAAAGTGGATATCCTTGAGGCACACCCGTAATAGGGTAGAACTGATGCGCATCAGGGTCATTTTCATAGAAGAATCGCTTGATATACAACAATATTTCCACCCTGTTAACAATACTTGCAGTCAACCCAAGGGATCTGAGAGAAGAGATAACAAAAGGAATGGAAATGCGGTCAAATGCATCAGAAAAATCATGAAAGACAGCCACAGAAAGCTGATGACTGTTATCCTGACAAAACTGATGCATTTCATCAATTTCTAAATGGATCGAGCGCCCGTTGACACACCCATGAAACTCGGTGGGATTAAGTTACCCTACTTAAAAGGTCGCGGATTCTACTGCAAACGTTTTTTCGTAGATGGATATGAGGGAATTTTGAATTGAAATGGGCCGCAGGTCTTTATGACATGAAACCGATTTTTTCTTTGGTAAAAGAAAAATGGATGCCGGCTACATCGGATGGTGAGGCTAAAAGCATTGTGACGACCACTTATCGTCTTTGATCGGCTGTAAATAGCTGACAAATTCGAGAAGAAAGTGAAGCGACGGATTTCGAGGTGCCCAGAAGTGGGCACCAGAAGTGAAGGATATCCGTCCTAAGGCGGATTGGGAGAAAACGTGGCTTCATAATTATGCAGGGCTAGTAACTCTTCCAAAACTCTACATAGGACTTCGCTACCAATCCAACCAG
>WNNJ02002726.1:0-70779 GCA_012934845.2 Pomphorhynchus laevis
TATATATATATATATATATATATATATATATATATATTACAAAAGAAAAAGCACCGCCGCCTGGGATCCTCGCAGGACCAATAAATAAATTAAAGGTTTGATTCAACCAGGACTGTCTATTACACCTATCTGCTTTTCTCTATATATAGAGAATTTCATGCTTCTACACTGCAAGACGGCGTACCGTTTCGGCTTTGAGAAGCTTCATCAGTTGCAGCAATACAGTGTATACACATGAAAAACATACTATATATAGATTAAAGCAGAAAGAATTCACTATATGCTAATTGCATGACGTAGCTTGCGCTTTCGAAGTCAATGCAATGCAGTGAATTCTTTTCAGTGTAATAGACATCAGCGGGATCACTAAATGACCAATATAATATATTACAATGGAAACAGCAACGGCGCCTGGGATCCTCGCAGGACCAATAGATAAATTAAAGGTTTGATTCAACCAGGACTGTCTATTACACCTATATGCTTTTCTCTATATATAGAGAATTTTATGCTTCTACACTACAAGACGGCGTACCGTTTCGGTGCGCCTATAGGTGTAATAGACAGTCCTGGTTGAATCAAACCTTTAATTTATTTATTGGTCCTGCAAGGATCCCAGGCGGCGGTGCTTTTTCTTTTGTAATATATGATATTGGTCATTTAGTGATCCCGCTGATGTCTATTACACTGAAAAGAATTCACTGCATTACATTGACTTCGAAAGCGCAAGCTACGTCATGCAATTAGCATATAGTGAATTCTTTCTGCTTTAATCTATATATAGTATGTTTTTCATGTGTATACACTGTATTGCTGCAACTGATGAGGCTTCTCAAAGCCGAAACGGTACGCCGTCTTGCAGTGTAGAAGCATGAAATTCTCTATATATAGAGAAAAGCAGATAAATGCAATAGACAGTCCTGGTTGAATCAAACCTTTAATTTATTTATTGGTACAGCGAGGATTACAGGCGGCGGTGCTGTTTCCTTTGTAATATATTTATTGGTCATTTAGTGATCACACTGATGTCTATTACACTGACAAGAATTCACTGCATCGCATTGATTTCGAAAGCGCAAGCTACGTCATGCAATTAGCATATAGTGAATTCTTTCTGCTTTAATCTATATATAGTATGTTTTTCATGTGTATACACTGTATTGCTGCAACTGATGAGGCTTCTCAAAGCCGAAACGGTACGCCGTCTTGCAGTGTAGAAGCATGAAATTCTCTATATATAGAGAAAAGCAGATAGGTGTAATAGACAGTCCTGGTTGAATCAAACCTTTAATTTATTTATTGGTCCTGCGAGGATCCCAGGCGGCGGTGCTGTTTCCTTTGTAATATATTATATTGGTCATTTAGTGATCCCGCTGATGTCTATTACACTGAAAAGAATTCACTGCATTGCATTGACTTCGAAAGCGCAAGCTACGTCATGCAATTAGCATATAGTGAATTCTTTCTGCTTTAATCTATATATAGTATGTTTTTCATGTGTATACACTGTATTGCTGCAACTGATGAGGCTTCTCAAAGCCGAAACGGTACGCCGTCTTGCAGTGTAGAAACATGAAATTCTCTATATATAGAGAAAAGCAGATAGGTGTAATAGACAGTCCTGGTTAATCAAACCTTTTATTTATATATATATATTCAAGCGATTTTTTCGCAATAACAATTTATACAATGACGCATTCCTTCAGGAATCCTGTGAGAAATTCAGTGCCCTCGTAATCAACGGATACGCATTTGTGCCTTATATAAAGAATAACTAGAAGGTCCACACACGCAACAAGCCAGTAAAAACGCTTCTGCACCTGAGCTTCGTATAGCATCGTGAGGAATTGCTGGTGTCTTTATAGTTATCACAAAAGCAGTCGTAACGTACCCTAACCACTTCATCCGACTGACGATGACTGCTGGGTTGTTAGGATCGTCTCGGAGTAATACATTAGACTGATGGAGCTGATGATCGATGTCCTGTATTTAGCAGCAAATATGGATTAAAAATCAATCATAGCCAGCTTTGGCTCATGGACCTCAGCTTCAAGCGATTTTTTCGCAATAACAATTTATACAATGACGCATCTCTTTAGGAATCCTGTGAGAAATTCAGTGCCCTCCTTATCAACGGATACGCATTTGTGCCTTATATAAAGAATAACTAGAAGGTCCACACACGCAACAAGCCAGTAAAAACGCTTCTGCACCTGAGTTTCGTATATCATATTGAGGAATTGCTGGTGTCTTTATAGTTATCACAAAAGCAGTCGAAACGTACCCTAACCACTTCATCCGACTGACGATGACTGCTGGGTGGTTAGGATCGTCTCGGAGTGATACATTAGACTGATGGAGCTGATGATCGAAGTCCATTTATTTAGCGGCAAATATGGGTTAAAAATCAATCGTAGCCAGCTTTGGCTCTTGGACCACAGTTTCAAGCGATTTTTTCGCAATAACAATTTATACAATGACGCATTCCTTCAGGAATCCTGTGAGAAATTCAGTGCCCTCGTAATCAACGGATACGCATTTGTGCCTTATATAAAGAATAACTAGAAGGTCCACACACGCAACAAGCCAGTAAAAACGCTTCTGCACCTGAGCTTCGTATAGCATCGTGAGGAATTGCTGGTGTCTTTATAGTTATCACAAAAGCAGTCGAAACGTACCCTAACCACTTCATCCGATTGACGATGACTGCTGGGTGGTTAGGATCGTCTCGGAGTTATACATTAGACTGATGGAGCTGATGATCGAAGTCCAGTTATTTAGCAGCAAATATGGATATATTATATATATATATATATATATATATATATATATATATATATATATATATATATATATATATTAATTATGTTGATGTTTAATGTTGAATAAAACTTCACTGGTTCTATATACGTCAATTTATTTAATATGTCAATTAGTGACGATCACAATTCTATTTCGGCAACCGATAGATCGAATAATCGCCTCGAGGCGATTTAACGTCACATCGGAAGAACCTGGAAATTAGGAAATATTCAAGCTGTGGAAGCGAAACTTTACCTACGTTCTCTCTATAAATGAGATCATTGATAAGCTTGAATATCTTTTATACATGTCGGACATAACGTTTACTAGATAATTGAGGATTGTAGTAGCTACGAAAACGTTATCAAGACTTTGAATCGAATCTATATTAAAACTCTAAATTAAGTACTAGCACGTCACGTCCTATCTGTTCGTAGTCAAAACCACGAAGACATCGATCTCTATGTTCAATCTTTACGGTTTTTGGCGAGATAATGTAGTTAGCGAAATATAAAAGACAATTTCTTCTTTCAGTTGATCCAGCTCCAATAATTATTTATCAATAATAGTTCAGTATCAATTATTTAAAATATGCCAGAAATGCATTTATTGGTGAAATTATATCTGATTCAATAAGACAACACTTTCTTGAATTCGACCAACTTGATTTCGACAAAGCGATTACTATTGCTAAATCCTCGACGACAGCACAGCAAAGCTTATCATTGTATCATCAGTGGGGTGCAGCTAAATCTGCAAGCTGCTTTAAATGTGGCAAAAAAGCCACTTTACGCGTTTGCGAATCCGCAAATTTCAAAAATCATCATCCGCTGTTCTACTTTCAACGGTAAATGATTTAAAATTCCAGGTAAAACATAAATATGCATTCAGAATAAGTATTTTACAGCACTTGTTGACACCGGCAGTTCTTTAAATTTTATTGATAGTATGTTTGTTTTATAACTCGGACTCAATATTATCAATACTAATGCGAAGGTATATCTAGCCTATGAAACCATCAGGAGTGTTTATAAAAAGTGTATTATCGATTTTTAATATAAAGGAAATCAATACAGAACGAAAAATTTAAAGAGCATAAAAACACACAAATTACACATACATATACATTGACGACAACCATCGACGACAACCATCGACGACAACCATCGACGACAACCATCGTTTGTGGGAGGACGTAAGAAAACAACTAAGACCGACACCAACTATGGACAACTGCAAGTAAAGTGCTCGATACACGACTGCACCCACCGACCCTGCCACCATATACACTTCCCATTCCATGTCATCTTCACTCCCCGACACCCCACGTCCCGTCCTTCCAGTCTCGTTTCTCAATAACTTGCATCCATCAATCAAAATCACCACCACCAACCTCCACTATCCTTCCACTCATAACCTTTCCTCACATCGCTTGCCACCCTCTTTATTATCATTATCCTCTATGTCTCCCGTCGTCAAACCAAATCCCTCCAAATCATCAACTGACAGCTCTTCTATCGTGATCTCACCTACTCACGTCAGTCGTCCTCCTTTACGGAAGCGCTTTGCTTCTCGCGATCGTTGCGTCATTGTTACTAATATCACGCCTTCTAACTCCTTATCTCCACAAGCACGTCTGGACCACGATGTTTCCGCCTTCATATCCATCCTCTCGTCTATTGTCCCTGCGGATAAACCATCCTTTTTCAAGGACATTTCTCCTGTCGCATTCATCCGTCTAAACAAATCTTCCAATCTAATCCTTCCCAGCCCCCTCTCCTAAAAATTGTTTTCAAGCATCGCTCTCACGCGTTTTCTGTCCTCTCTCAACGATTCAAACTCACGTCTTCTTCAACCACTCGAATTTTCCCCGATCGCGCCCCTTCTGAAATCGCTCAAATCTCTTCAGCCCGCATCGAAAAACGCCGTCGCGAGGAAAACAGGGAAACATCACTCGCAATCCGAAACATAGACGGAAATTTTCAAGTTGTCCACACCCGTCCAAAAATTCGATGGCGCTCCATCTCTCATATGTGTCTTCTCCACTAGTCTCTTTCGCCACAGCACACGGCTTCCGCCTCGGTCTCCTCAGCAATAGATCTATTCTCAATAAATCCGATCTTATCCTCAACCAATTCACCAAGCAATCCATCGATATCATCTGCCTCACCGAATCCTGGCACTCAGATTCCGACGACCTTTCCATTCGCCGTCTGCTCTCTGCCGGTTGCTCCCTAGTCGAATCCGCCCGCCCCCTCAGCTCATGCCCTTCTAAATCCTCTAATCATGGCGGCATCGTCGCATTCGCGCGTCACCCAGCGTCTCTTCGCAAAATCAATCCCCCTTTCAGTCCTTGCTCTTTTGAATTGCTCTCTTGTCGTTATTCTAACTTGATCACTCTTGATCTCGCCATTGTATACCGTCCTGGTTCATCAGCTCCTACAGCCTTATTTTTTACCGAACTCGCTGACCTCCTTTCTCATTGTTCTTTGTCCTCAATCCCTTCACTCGTTCTAGGCGACTTCAATATCCGCCTAGACCGCCCCACTTCCACGGATTTTATCCGGTTCATCAACATTCTATCCAACTACAATTACAAACTAATCCCCACTGCCCCCACACATATACTTGGCGGAGCACTCGACATCATCGCTGTCCCCGATCATTTTGCTGCCTACACCTCACCGTACATCTCTGATCCTGGTCTATCCGATCACTTTCTTATCACCCTTGATCTCGCTCGCCACCAGACCCCTCCTCACACACCTACAATCCTACGTCGCCCTTGGAGAAATCTTGATCTCTCCCTTCACCGCTATGCCTTACTCAAATCGTCTCTATCATTACCCACAATAACATATTCATATCCTCACGATCTCGCCTTTCTTTTCGACTCTGAACTCACATCCACTCTCGATATTCTCTTGCCCTTCAAGTCTCACCCACACTGTCGCTTGCACCGTGCCCCATGGTTTGACATCCAATGTCTACTCTCAAAGCGTCGACTCCGCCATGCTTTTCGAGTCTATCACCGCTCTCTCAGACGCGATTTCCGCTCGATCACTCCGTCTTTCCGTGATTCCTATCTTGCACTTCGCCGGCCTCATCTCCACCTACTACGTACCAAATGCAACTCCTTCTGGCAGCATAAAATAATAACTTCATTCAACTCTAAGACTCTCTGGCATACTTTTAACTCAATCATGGCTCGTTCCTCTACGCCGTGCAACATCAATGCTAATGATTATTCGTCATTTTTCCAGACTAAAATATCCACGCTGCTCTCTCTCACACCCCGGTCTCCATCCTATCCCACTCTGCCCAGTCTACTCTCATCCTTCCGGAACTCTTTCATCTTCTCCCTGTATCACCTACAGAAGTATCATCTGTCCTCATGTCCTTGCCCAACAAAACCTCACCTGCCGATCCCCTGCCTACCCACATATTAAAATCTATATGCTCATCGATATCCCCATTTCTCACAACCTTGTTTAACTCGTCCATCCGCAGTCGTATCTTCCCTTCACACTGGAAATCCACAATCGTTCGTCCCCTCCTTAAGAAACAATCGCTCAACCCCTCCCTTCCTTCTAGCTATCGCCCCATTTCACTAATCCCTACTCTCTCAAAGTTCTTAGAACGCCTCATCTTAATACAAATCAACGCTTATCTCTCCTCATCCAATCTGAACCCTTCTTTCCAATCCGCTTTCCGCTCTAATCACTCGACAGAAATCGCATGCATAAAAGTGTACAACGACTTACTCATTTCTCGAGACAAGGCTCTATATAGTTTTCTCATCTCCCTCGACCTCCCCTCCGCATTCGACATTGTCGACCACTCCGTCCTCCTTTCTCTCCTTCGTTATGATTACGGCTTTTCTTCCTCCTCCGTAGCATGGTTCGCCTCATATCTATCCGACCGTTCCTTTCGCGTCTGTTCTAATTCATCATCCTCCCCTCCCATCCCTATTTTTTGCGGGGTCCCACAAGGTTCAGTCCTAGGTCCCCTGCTTTTCTCTCTTCTGCTTGGCGATCTATCTCCGTTTATCAAACCTTACTCCTTTAACGTCATGCAATACGCCGATGACATTATAATCTATGATCATGCACCCGCACATCGCATACACGATATCGGCATTTCTGCATCCAACTGTCTTTCTTCTATCTACAAACGTCTCTCCAATCTCCATCTCGTTCTAAACGTCGAAAAGTCCAAAATAATGTGGATCCTCCCCCGTAAACCAAACATATCTCCTCCCATTGTATCTTTTGCCTCATCTGTAGATGAGTTTAGTCGTTATCCTTTTGCGTTCGCAGTCAAAGATACTTTCACTGAAACGCCAATAGAATGTATTCACAAAATAATTTCTTTCTGTGGATATCCTCAATATATAAATTCTGGCAAAGGATCTGCTGTTTAATCATGGAGTTTTAGAAGTTGGTTAAGTTTAACCAGAAGCCACATTCAGACCTCAAGCAAACGGACAGTGTGAACGACTTAGTGGAATACTGTGGGAAACAATATCATTGCCGTTAGAAACGAAAGAACGAAGCGTCACAAAAAAAGATTTATTTTACGTGGCAAATGCCTGACAGCACACGCTTACATGACCACAACAAAACAATTGAATGTAATAAAGGAGGTAGCGCAGTGGACGTCGAGAGGGAGTTGATTCCAGTCGAGTGGGGCGGCGACGAGGTAGGATTGGAGATCGTAGTTGTTGGAGTAATTGGAAGCGTGGAGTAAGAGGGTATGACGGGAACGCAGCGATAGCGAGGTGAAACGAGTGTCGTCTAATAAAGGAAGGTTGGTGAACGATGGGGAGCCGATAGCGATGAGACGAAAAGTTACGAGAAAGCGGAGTTTGATGCGAATGTGGATGGTGGGTCAGGAGAGTTGGGCAATATATGTAGATGTGTGGTCGAAGCGATGGTGACGAAAGAGCACTCGAACCAAGAGGCGAACCAAGCTACGGAGGAGGAAGAAAAGCCGTAATCATAACGAAGGCGAGAAAGGAGGACGGAGTGGTCGACAATGTCGAAGGCGGAGGAGAGGTCGAGGGAGATGAGAACACTATATAGATCCTTATCTCGAGAAATGAGTAAGTCGTTGTAAACTTTCATGCAGGCGATTTCTGTTGAGTGATTAGAGCGGAAAGCGGATTGGAAAGGAGGTACAGATTGAATGAGGAGAGATAAGCGTTGATTTGTATTAAGATGAGGCGTTCTAAGAGCTTTGAACGAGTAGGGAGTAGTGAAATGGGGCGATAGCTAGAAGGAAGGGAGGGGTCGGGCGATTGTTTCTTAAGGGGGGACGAACGATTTCGGATTTCCTGTGTGAAGGGAAGATACAACTGTGGATGGACGAGTTAAACAAGGTTGTGAGAAATGGGGATATCGATAAGCATATGGATTTAAGTATGTGGGTAGGCAGGGGATTGGCAGGTGATGTTTTGTTGGGCGAGGACATGAGGACGATGAGACGTCGGTAGGTGAGACAGATAGAATATGAAAAAGTTACGGGATGATGAGGCTAGACGGGGCAAAGTGGGATAGGATGGATATCAGAGTGTGAGAGAGCAACGTGGATACTGTGGTCTGGAGAAATGACGAATAATAATGGGGATTTATGTTGCAAGGCGAAGAGGAGCGAGCAAGGATTGAGTTTTAAGTATCCCAGAGAGTCTTAGAGTTGAATGAAGTGATTATTTTATGCTGCTAGAAGGAGTTGCATTTGGTACGTAGTAGATTGAGATGAGACTGGCGAAGAGCAAGATATGAATCACGGAAAGACGGAGGGATCGAGCAGAAATCACGTCCAAGAGAGCGGTAATAGACACGAAAAGCATGACGGAGTCGACGCTTTGAGAGTAGGCAGTGGATGTCAAACCATGATGCACGGTGCAATCGACGGTGTGGGTGAGGCTTGAAGGGCAAGTGTAGATCGAGAGTGGATGTGAGTTCAGAGTCGAAAAAAGGCGAGATCGTGAGGAGACGAATATGTTATTGTGGGATAGGATAGAGACGATTTGAGTAAGGCAGAGCGGAGAAGGAAGATGTCAAGATTTCTCCAAGGGCGACGTAAGATTGTAGATGGGTGAGGAGGGGTGTGGTTGTGAGTAAGATCAAGGGTGACGAGAAAGTGATCCGATAGACCAGGATCGGAGATGGACAGTGAGGTGGAGGCATCAAAATGATCGGGGTCAATGATTATGTCGAGCGCGACACCAAGGATATATGTGAGGGCAGTGGAGATGGGATTGTAGTTATAGTTGTTAGAATGTTGATGAACTGAATGGACTTGGTAAAAAAATTAAGAACAAAATATATTAGAAAACGATATTAATAAACTGAAAAAAAATCTGTTTGCATTACTTTTTACGGTTGACTGACAGTCACAATTATCCTTATTTATATAGAAAGCACTTCAATCGTAACAATGTCAACTAATAATCTTCGTTATAGAGATGCGGTACTGACCTGCAATTAGTAGAAATGAAGTCACGAGAAACTCATCGCCAATCTGGAATATTCAGCCAGTTATTTAAAGGAATATTATCCGTTTCATAATAAATAATATTAAATAAGTATTGAAACTTTTAAGAATAGGCACAACGTTACCTTTTAAAATTACTCCGTTGACGAATTATTGGAGTTGGAGCGAACACGGGACAATTTTATTTGATATTTCGCTAACCTCTGTTAGCATCTTCAGATTACCAGATATTTTTCTGAAGATTCTAACAGAGGTTGGCTAAATATTAAATAAAATTTTCATTCTTTCTTTTTAAGATTAAAAGATCAGTTACCCTCATCCAATCTTATTTTAAGCTTCAACAAATCGCAGATGGTACTCTTTCATGGCGCCTCTGCCACCAAAAAGAAGCTCGAGAGACTAGCACTCTCAACACTCTCCTCCATTTTGCAGCCTCAAGCATTCCCCATCTTTACGAGACGAGTAAAATATCTGGGGTTCACCGTTACGGTGAATTGGTCGGCGAAAGCTGACGTAAATAGACTTAAACGTATCCTGAAGAGAGCTAGGTGGGCTCTGAAACGGGCCAAGCATCTGTCATTTTAAGATAATGTCCAAGTATGCCTCTGGGGTACTTGGGGGTATCTCGGGATTAGTCGTCGTTTCAAGAGGACGTCCCCCAAAGCAAAGACTAAGGTTTCACAAGCTCATCATCTCGAGATTATCGACCATAGTCCGTCTCGACTGGATTCTTAAGGGTGTGAAGACCTCGAATGGTTCAGGCGAAAGGCGGTATACTGGTGCGGCCGGGGCTCAGATCCCTCTGAACCTGAGGCCGTAGAGTTATAGTGAAGACGGAATGGACGAAGAAACAGAATTACATGAAAATAAGACTTACTTAATTTATGTATCTTATTATTATTCATCTTGTATTTTGTATTAAGAAAATCTATTTTTATTAATAATATGATATAATTCAGTGATGCTCTTGCTGAACCTATATCTTAGTGTATGGCCAAGACTAAGGTCATTCAAGGGAACAAAATGCGAGCAGTAAAAATGACGAGGATCGTATAATATTCAAGCGGATTGGCTGAGTAGCAAAATCGAAGTTGTGAACATCTTATCAAGTAATTGTAAAACATTTAAGTACATAGTAAGAACACCATATAACGCTCATTGTGAAATAAATTAATTTTTGTCTGGTATTAACGTATTTTTATATAAGGTGTTCAAAATGTTTAAATATTGTCGGTCGATGATGTTAATTGTCTTGTGTGAATTAAATGTATTAAGGAATTGATAGTTGGCTTTCAGAAATGACAGTGACGATTTTATGAAAAATAGTTAACAATTTTGATGCATTGAAAGGATGAGACAAGAAAGGCAGAAACGATTGGCTGAAAAATTTCAGTGATTTAAATTCACTAAAATTAGTAAAATCACCAAATAAAGCGGTTGGGACCGCATCATTTTTTAACATTAAGTTAAAAAATTAGAGCAAGTGAACATTTCAAAATGTTTCAGAAAAAACGTTATTCTGCATGAAAGCAAAAATACTTATGTCATAGACGTCCACAATTTATGAGGAAAAAATTTAATTTTCGCACACACAGTTAAGCAACACTTTTAGACTTCAAGCGACGACATTATTATTAGTGAATCGATACAAGTCGCTATAGGAATCTCTGCCAAAATATTGTTTCAATGTAAAGGAAATTTTCTTCAATGCAATCTTTGATATTTACGGTGACAACCTTTGCAGTAAACGTTTAGAGGTGAAACATTCAAAATTAAACTTCCGAGCTTGTTGTCAAGATCATTATCAATGCATAATTTGTAGCTATTAGTAAGAACATTTACAGCTACATATAAAATATTTAAATAACTTAATGCATTTTATATTGGGATTTTATAAATTAGTAGTCAAATTAGTAGCTTATGTTAAAAACTCGTAATCACCTTTATCGCATGTCACGTTCAGATCCCAGCTTTGGGCATATGTGCGTCGCAAAAGAACTATTCCTTCTCTAATCAATTCTATTAATACTGTTAATAGTATTAATACTATAATACTGTAATATATTAATATATTAATATTAATACTTTAATACAGATAATACTGCTAATAAAGTTGAAATTGCTGAAGCTCTGGCTTCGAGCTTTTCTCTTTCGTGTGATGATTCTGTGAAAACTGCTATTATTTGAAGATTAGGAGCTATTGCACAAAGGTCAACAACTTTTAAAATATATTCAAGTGAAGGGAAGACGTACTTAAGAAATCTTGATCACCATAGCTCAACATGTCCAGATGAAATTTCTCCGTACCTTCTAAAAACTCTGTCTTCATGTCTTGCTCCATTTCTTACCAAGCTCTTTCAATACAGTATTTCCAACTCATGGGCTCCTAATTCGTGGAAGTATGTAATTAGTGTCTCAATTCCCAAGAAATCGATACCGTCATCTTGATCAGACTATAGACCTATAAGCCTCACAAGTTCCATATGTAAAGTTATGGAGATATTGATTACCCGTAGAATTTGGAATTATTTAGATGAGCACATGATGATTACAAATTCACAGCACGATTTTCGTTCCAATCGGTCGTGTCTTACTAACCGGTTGTCAGCCCGTGAATTATAGACTGTGCAACTAGCTCAGGTAAATGCGTCGACGTTATCTTTTTAGATTTTTCAAAGGCATTCGATCGAGTTCCGCACTCATGTCTAATTAATTTTTTATCTCACTATGGTGTTCCTTGTACCATCCGCAATTGGGTCCGGGAATTCCTTAGTCGACGTTTCTACAGAGTTAGAGTAGGGAACCACATTTCCACTACAAGATATGTAAATTGTGGAGTCTCTCAAGGTACTGTATTGGGTCCTCTTCTTTTTATCACATTTCTAAATGACTTATTATTACGTATCCAAAACAATGCTTAGCCTTTGCCGATGATGTAAAACTACGGTGCACTAGAGATAGTAAACTGGATGCTAAACTGTTACATAACGACCTTAACCGCATTTATGAATGGAGTGGAGTAACACAGATGAAGTTAAATATAAGTAAATGCGTATGTATGAGGTGTGGTAGCGTTGGGATCGATCATAATTACCACATTGGATCACAGATACTTACTATTGTCGGAACAAAAGGATTTGGGTGTAATAATACACAAGACACTAAAAACACGTTTGAATACTGACTTTGCTCGCAGTAAGGCAGTTCGAGCCTTGTATTGCATCAAAAATTGCTTCTCGAGAATGAATCCTTATGTCTTTAAACTCCTTTATTGTTCTTTGGTTCTCCACATCTTGAGTATTGCATTCAAGCTGTTTTTCCATGTACTAAAAAAGAAAAATCCGATCTTGAATCAGTGTTTCGTCGCGAGTCTCGAATTTGCTTTCATAATTCGTATTCGTATGATGACAGATTATACTTGTTATGTTTATGTCCAATGAGACGAATACTACTGTATCTTGATCTCTTGGCAATGTGGGCAGTTGTCAATTAATTTGAAGGATATTCCATAAGTGTTATAAAGTTTATAGCTACAAAGTGTCATGAACATAGCATAACCCTCTATAGATTGCCCCTTGTATAAGTCCTCAAATAATGAGACATTCCCGTTGTGCTATCAACATTTGAAATGCACTACCTGAGAAAACTGCGTTTGCCTCCAATTATTCACATTTCAAACTTCAAATGAGGAAGTGAATTCATGACAGCTTGAACCATCAATCAGTGGTAAAGTACATTTTCGGCTAATTACATTCTATACTTCATTTTTTATTTTTATTTATCTATATTTTTTAATAGCAACGGCGAATAAACTGAACAGCCATTTGCAGCTTTGCCGTGTAGGCAATAATAAGGATTTCGTTAACAAAAATATATACAACTGATAAAAAAAGAAACATGCATTAAAGAAAATAAGTCAAATTATAAAAAATGCCAGACACAATAATGTGTCTTCAAAAAATATCGTCACGGCATCAGGTCTAGTGAATCTGAGGCCTCCAGCAATCCAGCACATGCTCTCCGACTGAACCACTCGGCATCTTTCCCCACCCCCGAAGAATCCTATGGAGGCGGACAATGCTCGGTGATCGCGAAATGAGGAGCTTGAGAAACCTTAGTCTTTGCTATGAGGATGTCCTCTTGAAAACACGACTATTCCCGAGATAGGCTAACTACCCCAGAGGCGCACTTGGGTTTTCTTATTCAATGACATATGCTGAGCCCGTTTCAGGCCTCACCTAGCTCTCTTCATAATATGTTTAAGTCTATCCAGGTCAGCTTTCGTCGACTAATTCACCGTAACGATGAACCCTAAATATTTTACTCGTCTCGTAAAGATGGGGAGTGCTTGAGGCTGCAAAATTGAAGAGATTGTGCCGAGAGTGCTAGTATCTTAAGTTTCTTTTTGGTGGCAGGGGCGCCATGAAAGACGACCACCTGCGATTTGTTAAAGTTTAAAATAAGATTGGATGATGGTAACTGATTTTTTAATCTTTAAAAGAAACGGCTGATGTCCGAGATTACATCTTTGCACCTGCGTCCATAAAACAGGGCTGTGGTATCATCAGCGTTTACTACTAGATGTTGATAGCGTTTAAACTTTTTGTAAAGTTCAATGGATGCAGCAAGATACAAGATAGGAGAGAGGGAAACCTTGAGGCCCACCTGTAATAGGGTAGAACTGACGTGCTTCAGGGTTATTTTCAGAGATGAATCGTTTGGTATACAACAATATTTCCTCCCTGTTAACAATTCTTGATAGCAACCGAAGGGACCTAAGAGAAGAGATAACAAAATGAATGGAGATGCGGTTAAATGCACCAGTAAAGTCAAGAAAAACAGCCACTGCAAACTGATGACTATTATCTTGACAAAACTGATGCACTTCACCTATTGCAGTATAAACCGATCGACCTTTGACAAACTCATGCAAACTCTGCGGGATTAAATTACGCCTACTTAAATGGACGCGGGTCTAAGTGCAAGCACTTTTTCGTGGATGGAGATGAGGGAATTTTGAATCGAGATAGGCCGCAAATCTTTAGGACATGAAATCGATTTCTTTTTTGGTATAATAACACGTCGGCTGATATTTATGCCAGCAATGTCGGATGGTGAGGCTAAAAGCATTGTGATGACGACCTTCTTTCTCAAACTGTCTGTCAAAAGCTGACAGACCCGAGTAAAGAGTGGCTCTTAATATTTGAAGGTGTCCGGTAGTAACCCCTAGGAGTTAAGGATATCTGTAACAGATAAGTCCCTACTCCTGAAGTTACACCAAGGCGGTATTGTTTGGGGTGATTGAGTGATACCATAGTTATGTAGGGATTGTTACTCCTCTAAAACTTTATCTAGTCCTATACTACCAATCCAACTTAATTCTCTATCCTTCCAGCAGACAAACTTCTCTTTAATGAATATCTTCCAAAAGGAAGACTGAGAAGGGTTAAGGCGAGCAATGCTCGCTCTATCTCTACTCAGCTGGAACCTATATCTAGTGATCCAGTATTTATTCGAGAATGTCTGTCTGGTGGAAACAGAGAAATTAGGAAGGTGTAGCATTTTGGCTAGGATCTTGAGTTTTGTAGGTGGGATTGTATAAGCGACGTTTATAGATAGTCGAAAGCAACGCGGTAGCTTGTGATGAGAGGTAGGAATTTAATCCGGTCAAACCCTCATTATCAATTTGAGGGAAGAATTGGATAGCTGCCTGAAAGAAGGTCACTTTGATGGTATCAAAGTGGAAACTTTTCCTAAGCAAGGTATATTCCTCTATCCGCCAACGAATTAGGTCATGAGAGGTGACCTGATTATAATGCGACTGTTCAGTGCAGATGGGTATCAACAACCACATCTTATGTAACAGTAAAATGTCGAGGAGCGAATTTGTTGTTGAGCAATGAAAGGTGGGGGCTGGTGGTTTGTGAATAAAATAGTCGTTCCTGGCTCTGCGGAATACTGAATCCAACGACCAGTTCTTTAGTTGAAATCACAAAGTAACATGTCATAGCCACTACCCAAAATACGATCTAGGAGGTCACGGTTCTTGCAAATCTCCCCTGGACGGATGTAGATATTGGCTATACTGATGTGTTTGTTGTTTTTACAGAGTGATATAGCTAAACAAGACAGGGCTGGACGAGAGTAGTTTAACAGGAGGGATGATCTTAAGGAGCATTTAACTTGAGTTAAAAGACCTTAAGATGAAGAGTAGTGATGGGGTTATGTACGGAGTAAAGTTGGCGTATATTTGCTTAGTGATAAATCGAGTAATGTGATGGAGGAGCCGGATAGGCCGCGTCTCCTGTAGTACTATTACATCTGCATCTCTACCGGATAAAAGGCTAAGGGCAGAAACACCTTCCAAATTCTACTGAAAGATATTCAGTGAAAAAGGCTCTTCATTACTTTGCATTGTGTTACGTTAGCTGAATTGGGATGCCTCCTCCTAGTTCGAACCAGAGGTGATATGGTCGCCATTCCCACAGTCAGCCGGACAACTTAGAGACACTTGCCCACAAGCGCTATCTTTATCTCCCGTGGTGACCGCAAAGTTTCAGTTGATTTCGTCTTTCTCCGCGAGCTTGATGGGAGGGATCTGTCGATGTGAAGAAGTCAATATCTTCTTTGACTTCTTGTTCACAGTATAAGATGTGGATCTCTTTTTGGAGATATTGGACACATGAGCGAAGATTACTGGTAATTTGCAAAATGAGTTCACCAAACTTGTTATAAGTTCTTCTATTGATTTCATGGAGTCATGATGCAATGTCTTGAATAGGCTCGTGAAATCTTCTGTGTTTGAAACTGACGAGATGCTCACCATATTGAATTTATTTGAGGAATTAGATTTCGTCTCTGGGAGATAATGTCTCTTGACATATTCCTTAAAGACAGAGCATCTCCTCGACTATGCTGGGTGTTGTTGGCAATAGTTACTACATGCTGGTTTACCCTTGCATTCTGAGGTGTGATCCTCGTCCGAAGAGCCGCAAACGCCGTAGGTCTTCTTTCTTCTGCACCCAGAGCACCAATACCCCAAGCAGTGGCAATTATTACAACGGGTGAAAGTTAAATTGTCAGAACTAACATAGGTGAAGATCAGATTGCACCCCAAGAAGGGGTTGCAGGCCGAGAAGATTGTACCCATTGTAAGTTCAAGAACTTTTCAAGATCTTCGATGTCTTCATTGTCGAGATCGAAAATAATGTTGGTTATATTTACCGAAGCGTTGATTGGCTTGAAGGCCAATATTCCTTTGTTTGATAACTTTTCGTTTAAGTATTTTAAGTATGCTGATGCCTGGTCAGAAGTGACAAAAGAAATCCTGTAAGAGTTATTGAATACCTTAGCCGAGTTTACAATAACTCTATCAGGATATTGATTAATGAATGATCTAAGGAACTCGTTAAAGAACGTGTTTTCTGCTATATGTATTTTGGACATAATGGTAACAAGATTTAGAAGCTTCCAAATAGGAGGAAGCTCATCAATTTCGTTAGAATGTTTAGAAACAAAAACGTTTTGCAGGAAGAAGGAAAATCGTCCGACTTACACTTTTTGCTCTTCATGTTTAATTTTATTCGAGGTCAATAATAAAAATGACAAAGTGAATGACAAACGTGCAATGAAAAAATAAATGATTGGAAACACAAATATCTTAATAATAAGATTTTCTTAATAGAAAAACAAAGTACATAACATAATGTAACATAGGAAATGTTATAAATCAAAGACAACAAACAGTCAAATGTAGTCTGCAGACTAATCAATCACTTTCCGTCTTACAAACTTTCATGGCCCCAAATCCATTGGAATCTGAGCCCCCAAACCAATCCAACACGCCGTTTTTCGACTGAACAACCCAGGGTCTTTCACCCCCCCCGGAGAATCCAATCGGCGCGGACGATGCTGGGTAAACGAGAGACGAGGAGCTTAATAAACCTTAGCCTTTACTCTGGGAGACGTCCTCTTGAAAAGAAGACTAATCCCGAGATAGCCCAGGTACCCAAAAATGTACCTGGGTTTTCCCATTAAACGCCAGATACTGGGCCCGTTTCAGGGCCCATCTAGCTCTCTTCAGGATACGTTTAAGTCTATCCAGGTCAGCTTTCGCTGACCAGTTCACCGTAACGGTGAACCCCAGGTATTTTACTCGACTCGTGAAGACAGGGAGTGGTTCATGGGCAAATATGGAGGAAAGGGCAGAGAGTGCTAATCTCTTGAGCTTTTGCTTTGTTGCAATTGTGCCATGAAAGACGACCACCTGCGATTTGGCGTAGTTTTAAATATGATTAGAAGATGGAAACTGGTCTTTAAATCTTAAAAAGAACTGGCTGATGTTAGATACTACGTCCTTGCACCTGTGTCCAGTGAACAGGGCTGTGGTGTCATCAGCGTACACCACTAGACGGTGTTCACGTTTAAATATTTTGAATAGAATGATGGAAGCAGCAAGATATAAGATAGGAGAAAGAGGGGAGCCTTGAGGCACACCCGTAACAGGGTAGAACTGACGCGTATCAGGGTCGTCTTCATAATAAAAACGCTTAGTGTACAGCAGTATTTCCACCCTGTTCAGTATTCTCGCAGGCAACCCGAGGGACCTGAGAGAAGAGATCACGAAGGGAATGTAGATGCGGTCAAATGCAGCAGAGAAGTCCAGGAAAACGGCCACTAATAGACGATGGATATTTTCCCGACAAAACTGCTCCACCTCACCTACTGATGAATGGACCGAGCGACCTTTGACGAACCCATGAAAACCTGGAGGGATCAAATTACGCCTTAACATGTGGTCGCGAATTTTACGCGCAAGCGCTTTCTCGTAAATCGACACGAGAGAATTTTGTATCGAAATGGGACGCAGGTCTTGAGGACAAGAGCAGGATTTAACCTTAGGGATAAAAACACGTTTACTAATATTGATGCCTGCTACATCGGAAGGGGAGGCTAATAGCATTGTGACGGCCACATCTATTCTCTGATCGGCAGTCAGAAGCTGACATATTCGAGAAGAAAGTGGAGCGACGGATTTGGAGGTGCCCGGAAGTGGACCCCAGTAGTCGAGAATATCATTCACCGATAAATCCCTACTCCTGTAGTCACCCCAGGGCGGGATTGTTTGAGGTGAGTGAGTGGCTCCATAATTATGATGGGCTAGTGACTCCTCCAAAACTTTATCAAGGCCTATCTTACCTATCCAACCCAATGCTCTATCCTTCCAACATACGAACTTCTCCTTCTTAAATACCTTCCAAAATGAAGACTGAGCCGGCTTAAGACGGGCAATACTCGCCTTATCCTTACTCAGCGGGAACCTATATCTAGTGCTCCAGTATTCAGTCGAGAGAGTTTGTCTGGCGGAAGCGGAGAGATTAGGGAGGTTTAGTAATTTGGCTAGTACCTTGAGTTTTGTTGAAGTGGGATTGAAAATGCGACCTTTATAGGTAGTCGAAAGAATCCCGGTAGCTTGCGAAAAGAGGTAGGTATTGAATTCGGTTAGACTCTCATTTCCTATTCGGGGGAAGCGTTGGATAGCCGCATGAAAGAAGGCCACTCTGATTGGATCAAAGTGAAACCTCCTTCTCAGCAGCGTGTCCTGCTCTATCCGCCAACGAATGAGGTCATGAGAGGTGGACAGCTGTTGACGCGACTGCTCCGTACAGAGGAGTTTAAGCAACCACCTCGAGTGGAGCAGTAAAATATCGAGGATTGAATTCGTTGGTGTGCAATGAAAGGAGGGGGACGGTGGTTTATGAATGAAGTAACCGTTCTAGCTCTACGTATCGATGCGTTGATTCAACGACCAGTTCTGTCGTTGAAATCTCCTAGTATCATGTCATAGCCGCCGTCAATAATCCCATCCAGGAGTTCACGGTTCTTGTGAATCTCCCCTGGACGAATATAGACATTGGCTAGACTGAGACGTTTACCGTTCTTAACGAGTGAAACTACCAA
This sequence comes from Pomphorhynchus laevis, assembly GCA_012934845.2. Taxonomy (NCBI): domain Eukaryota; kingdom Metazoa; phylum Acanthocephala; class Palaeacanthocephala; order Echinorhynchida; family Pomphorhynchidae; genus Pomphorhynchus; species Pomphorhynchus laevis. The sequence continues at coordinate 19,261 of WNNJ02002726.1, forward strand.
ACAATACAGGGCTGGACAAGAGTAATTCAACAGAAGGCAAGACCTTAGGGAGCATTTAACTAAAGTCAAGTGTCCTTGAAATGATAATGAACGAGGTGGGGTGATGTACGGAGAATAGTGAAAATAAATGTGATTTGGGATGTATCGAGTAATGTCCTGGGAGAGACGGATAGACCGCGTCTCCTGTAGGACTATAACATCTGTGTCTCTACCAGATAAAAGTCTAAAGGCATAAGCACCTCCCGAATTCCACTGAAGAATATTCAGTGAAAAAGGCTCGGGTTTACTCACCATTGTGTTAAATTAGTTGGAAGTGGGATGCCAACCTAGACAGAACTAGGTGCATGAGGGTTGCCCCCCTCTTGGTACCTTAGAAAGGTACCAATTCTTTATATTGTATACATCTCCTTATATTCATTATATAGCTGTTGATGACGCTAGTTTAAAGAATTGGTATTACAAAGTAAACAAGACCATCGTAATCAATGGATGTCAAAAATATCATGCGAATGCAAAAGATTTCGTGATACAAAATCGATAACATCACATAATCAAATTACCTATTTCAAATATAACAACAGCTTTGTTCCGTAAATATGTTTATGATTTCGATCGAATGAGGTCGATAAAGTAGAAGTTTGTAAATAGGACTTGGATAAGAGCTGTTGCCCGATTTATTTAAAGCAGACAGTCTTGCTATGTCAGTAATACAAACTTAGTAAATTTAAGTGTTGAAACCTTTGATCTAAGGTTTTGTTGTTTATTAAGATCGACAAATTTGATTTAGCCGACGATTACTTCATCAAATGTATCAATAAAATATAGCATTGTTTGTTGACTAACTCTTAGCGAGATGTTAGTTTATACGGCGTCACCCTAAGTAATTGTGCATATTTAAACGTATCAGTTTTTATCGTAGCTAATTGAACCAATTTTATTAAGAAATCTAATTCTGCTATGAAGATTGGTCATTTGGACATCCTACTAACTCAGTCTTTTATGTTACCAAATAGAAATAAAAGATTTACGAATAAGAATTTTTACTTGTCTTGCTTATTTGGTAAACCTCTATGCAATCATCTGACAACTACGAGATCGATCTTTTTACTGTTGTTAACGCATAATTTTCACTAGATTTCACTATATCAAACTTTAGTTTTAATAGATTTAATACTATATTTAATAATTAATACTATATTTTATACTTTTGTTTACTTCATCATATTCAAATCTTTAAAATGCGTCCATAATTTACACCATTTGTCTATATTATATATTTTGGCTACATATATCGGTAGTAACCTTTTTAATCTCGTGTAGTTAGCTTAACCTAAACGTTGGTTACTAAAGCAACTATATATGGTAATGAGATTAAGATTGAAGCTTTGAGATTGAAGCTCAATCTAAATTGAGCTTTGATAATTTTATAATATAGTGTTTATTAAATCTTTTATTTTAAATTATTTTATATTTGACATCAATTTGTTGTCAATTGACATTTTACCACAATTGACAAATTTCAGTTAATGTCATCACATGATCGAATTACACATGATAAAAAGCATACGAAAGCATTGCATACGAAAACACACAAGACTGTTTTTTACATGGTCGTGTGACTGTATTTTGTAATGACACAGCAATGCAAAATCGTGTGTAGTGCTAGATTATGAATATGGGGAACGTTAGTTTCCCGAATTTTAGAGTTTATAAAGTCACTTTAGGAAATTTATCTTCATTGATCTTCGCTATTTAAAGAATCCTTTTGTATTCTCTATTTTCGAATGTGATTTCAGATGGTATTTCAGCTGGCGCAAGTACAATGTATAAATCAATACACAGGTAAACACTTTAAGTTATTGATAGCTTCAGTGATAGTTCATGTTATTGCAACAAAGTTTGATTATTCCTTAACTTAAATCCAGTGACTTGTGATCAAAGATCAGTGACTTTGTGATCAATGACTTGTTTCTAAACTTAAATCTTTACGTTCATATAATTAACTTCTTTCATCAGTATATCATAATAAAGCTTTTTGCATATGAAGACAAAGTTATTACTAGCTTTATCAATAGTTGTTATTATATATTTATACTTTAATTTAGTAAGTTCTTTATACATATCTTTATTAATTTTATCTTTCCTTTTATAATTGTTTGTTATTTTCATTTTATTTGTAATTTTATCAAATATATAATCTTTCCAGATGTTAATCTTAGATATATTCGAGCTTTCACTATTAATCAGCTTACTTAAGTAAGCATTTAAGTTATTATATAACGAATTGTAAATTTTATTTTTGTCGTTGTTATTTAATTTATATTTATACCTTTTTGATAGCATTTTTCTTAGTTAATTGTTTTCAATTAATTCTAGATTATGGGTACATATATGTTCATTTATTTTATCAAAATAAAGAATTTTGCAATTGCATTCAGCTTCTATAATGTTTCTAATATTAACGATGCAAACTTGGGATGCAAACTTCTCCCTTTTTAAATTAATAATTCACCAAACTTGTTTGAAAATAAGAAATTATAAGAATATAATTTTCCTTAATTTCAAATTTTTAATTAATTCTAGATTATGGGTACATATATGTTCATTTATTTTATCAAAACTAAGACTTTTACAATTGTATTCTGTTTCCATTATGTTTCTAATATTATCGTTACATATTGATTTTAATTCTTTATTATAATTACAAATTTTTCGTCCTAATGGTGGTAGGAGTTTATACCTTTTTTTAGGAATATATTTTTTTACTTTTAGAATTATTTAAAAGTCTACCTATATTTATGTCATCTATACATTTATTAATGAATTTTATGGTCAGCGTATATTTTTTCTCGTTATTTTTTAACATTTAGTGTCGGATTATAATATTTTATATTACAATTACTGTCTATTATACAACTTAACCATAATCGTTAATTAATCTTTGATTTATTAAACAAATTATATCTTTAGAAAAACTTCTTATATTTACATAAAGATCTTTCAGCCATGATAGCTTCTTAAGGAATCAGCTATATGCAATTTTTATCAAAGCATTTGTAATATTTTAACCAAAAAATATTTTAAATCAGTTGTTGTCTTCATTTATTAAAGAAGTTTATGGTTAGCGCATATTTTCTATTGTTTTTAACATTTATTGTACGATTATAGTATTTTTCATTACAATAAACGCTGAGGAAATACTAAGTTAACCTATCCATAAAAGTTTGTTTTCAGAACTAAATTAAAATTTCAAATCTTTTGAATTGATGAATATTCGCTTAGGCAACTGGTGTTACCGCATTATAGATATCATGCGATTTCAAAAAATTACCGCTTTTAATTACAAATTACTATATATGTAAAAATATTTTAAATTATGATAGCTAACTGATTTTTTTATATCTAATATTTTTATTGTAATATCAAATTACAATAAATTATAATACATTACACTTATCTTTTTTAATATTTTTACCTCTATTTTTCTTATTCCATTTATCACCATGACTTCTTGGTTTGCGTTTAACCGGATTATTATAATATAGTTGTTTATTATGTATTATACTACTTCTGCCAATTCCTTGTACCACGTCATTCAATCCTAATGGGTGCATGGAATTAAGCGTTTTAATCCAAAAATCTTCTTTTTCTAATAGTTTTGTTATTATTGTTATTACCATCATTGTTATAAAACAAACCATCATTGTTATTATTTAATCTACATTTTTATCATTTTGTACCCATTTTTATACCAAATTTCCTTAGTTTATACCCAATTTCCTTAATTCACCATATTTAATCAAATTATTATTAAATAATTATTAATAATGTGTACCGACAATCTCCAGTCATTGGTCCATCTCCAGTCAATTTTTAGCTATTGGTCAAAAAATGACCAATAGCTAATTTGCAAATTTTATTTATAAAATTTAATTATAAATAGATAAAAAATTAGATTGTATTAATCTAATTATTAAAGAACCTTGAACCAAGTTTCTTTTTGTAAACTATTACAGTTTGCCAAAGTATGCACCTAAACGTGACAATGGATTAATAGTAAAAGCTCAATTGTTAGGATAAAAAAATAATTGCTCATTAAAGAATACATACTTGTCATGATTTTCTAAATAAAAAATTATATAAATTATACTTTAAGTTCCGGATACTACCTAGAGCTAGCTTCAAATTTTATTTTACTGTTTGAATAAGAAATTGATTTAATTGAGTTTAAATTCCTTAACGAGAACTTTTTACTCTGTTAAAACTTTTAAGATAAACGTATAAACTTTTCACAATTATTTGTTTATCCTTTTCCGATATAAATATATTTCATATATTTATATTGTTTAGATTTAGTTTTTACACAGTTATGAACAAATTCATATTCTATAAAGCTTAAAAACAAGTCAGCTATAATTGGGCTACTATTACCACCCATTGGAACACCTTTTACTTGTCTAAATATAGATGTCCCTACTTTTAAATAATTTTGATTTATCAAAATATTTAAGGATTCTATTAATTCAATTTTATCCATATATTTATATTTATTTGATGGTTTAATTTTTGTTAGATAGGCGTTATAATTATTATAACATATATATGTATATCTTTTTCCGAATATAAGATTAATTAATTTTACTAACGCTTCTTTAATATCTACTAAATCTAGATTTGTATAAAGCGTACTAAAATCGTATGTATTTATATTTTGAAAATTTATTCCTTTTGTCTGTTCTTAAAATTCTTTTGTAGAATTAATACTGAAATAGTGTTTTATACCAGTATTAATTTCGATTACCTTTTTGAAGTGTGCTTTAATTACTTTAAAATATGTATCTATTAAATTATTTAAATGATTTTGAAGAAAGTCAATATCATTACATATTGTTGCAATTCTTAAAATTTCATTATTTAATGTATTATATTTTATATTATATGGTATGCATGAATGCTCATGCAAAAATATGTTTCTTGTAAATTTAAATATGTCATCTTTACGATATAAATTAATAGTAGTTTTAGTTAATGTTAATTTAATGTTCATATCTAGATATACACCTTCTTTATCATTAATATTGGTTTTGTTAAGAATAAGGCTTTCTGGATAAATGTGCTCACTAATTGAATAAAAATTATTAGAATTAAATACACATATATCATCAATGTATCGAAACATATATTTCATATATTTATATTGTTTAGATTTAGTTTTTACACAGTTATGAACAAATTCATATTCTATAAAGCTTAAAAACAAGTCAGCTATAATTGGGCTACTATTACCACCCATTGGAACACCTTTTACTTGTCTAAATATAGATGTCCCTACTTTTAAATAATTTTGATTTATCAAAATATTTAAGGATTCTATTAATTCAATTTTATCCATATATTTATATTTATTTGATGGTTTAATTTTTGTTAGATAGGCGTTATAATTATTATAACATATATATGTATATCTTTTTCCGAATATAAGATTAATTAATTTTACTAACGCTTCTTTAATATCTACTAAATCTAGATTTGTATAAAGCGTACTAAAATCGTATGTATTTATATTTTGAAAATTTATTCCTTTTGTCTGTTCTAAAAATTCTTTTGTAGAATTAATACTGAAATAGTGTTTTATACAAGTATTAATTTCGATCACCCTACAATATTTTTTGAAGTGTGATTTAATTACTTTAAGTATTTTATTCATATAAACAGAAAGTGGTTTTAATGTACATTTTAAAGCACTACATATGAACCTAGATTTATTGGAGTTTTATGTAATTTTGGATTCCAATATAATATAGTAAAAAATACGTAGACTCAGTTATCTGATCTGATTTATGTAATTTTTGATTCAAATATAATACGAATATAGTTTTATTATATGATTAAATTTTTATACCCGTTTTATCCATTGTAGAACAATGACTTGTAATAATTGTTTCTAAACTTAAATCACTACATTCATATGTTGTGTTTATATTTAAATCATTATAATTAACTTCTTTCATCAAAATTATTGGTTAAAGTGTTTTATAATTACTATAAGTATTTTTTATAATATAAATTCCAATAGATTATAAGTATAGTTTTATTACCTGATTAAACCTTTATACACTTTTTATCATTTTATCACTGTCCACACCGAACAGAGACTTGTAAGTCACTGTTCAGTGTGCTTTAATTACTTAATTAGTCACTGTGTTTTAATTACTTTATGTTGTGATTATTTTAAATCATTGTAATTAACTTATTTCATCGGTGATTATAATTAACTTATTTCATCAGTATATCATAATAAAGCCTTTCGTATACGAAGACAAAGTTATTCCTAGCTTTATCAATAGTGGTTATTATATATTTATCCTTTAATTTAGTAAGTTCAGCATACATATCTTTATTAATTTGATCTTTACTTTTATAATTGTTTGTTATTTTCATTTTCTTTTTAATTTTATCTAATATATAAGTTTTCCAAATGTTTATCTTTGATATATTCGAGCTTTCACTATTAATCAGCTTACTTAAGTAAACATTTAAGTTATTATATAACGAATTGTAAATTTTATTTTTGTCGTTATTATTTAATCTATATTTATACCCTTTTAATAGAAGCTTTCTTAATTTCAAATTTTCAATTAATTCTAGATTATGGGTACATATATGTTCATTTATTTTATCAAATAATTTTATACCTTATTTTAGGAATATATTTTTTTACTTTTAGAATTATAAAAGTAATTAGTCTACCTATATTTATGTTATCTATACATTTATTAATGAATTTTATGGTCAGTGTATATTTTTTCTCGTTATTTTTTTTGCATTTATTGTCGGATTATAATATTTTATATTACAATAAGTGTCTATTATACAACTTGACCATAATCGTTAATTAATCTTTGATTTATTAAACAAATTATATCTTTAGAAAAAGTTCTTATATTTACATACAGATCTTTTAGCTTATTATCTTTTAAACGTTGTTATTCATATATTCTTCATATATATTTTTTAATATTTTTAAGTTTGTGTTTTTATTTATTTTATGATTTCTTGGCTTGCGTTTAAGCGAATTATTATAATATAGTTGTTTATTATGTATTATACTACTTCTGCCAATCCCTGTACCACGCCATTCAATCCTAATGGGTACATGGAATAAAGCGTTTTAATCCAAAAATCTTCTCTTTCTAATAGTTTATGATTTAATACAATTTATATAATATTGTAAAATATTATAAAATAATATTTATAAATAATATTATAAAAAATATTATAATAAAAATAATATACCAAGTTATATTAAAATATTATTTATAAATACATTTTTTATAGGGTAATAAAATACTTAAATGTATTGTATGTTATTACACTCATGACTGCTTTTTAATTTAATTCATAATTTAAAATTTAGCTGTAATGCATATAGCTATATAGTACAAATTATAAAAAGAATTAAGCGCGAATATAACCAGGGATTACAAATTTATCGTTTTGGTGGCGTTAACACCTTACACCTTATTATAGGAATATATTTACTTAAATCTAATCCTATTTTTTCTTTATGTTTTCATTATAAGAAAATATTTTATTTTATTTATTCATTACATTATATTATCAAATGTTATATTGTCAAACTACTTGACCATCTACTAGTTTTTAAAATCTTTTGGTTATTGTTGGCGATGGAACAAATTGAACAACATATTTTCGCTATGTGAAGCTTTAATAAATGATTTTCCAGAATCATCAATAAAAGACTAACTTAAATAAATAAATAATAAATAAAGATTTTTTACTAAAAAATACAACAATAAATACATAAATAAGGTCAAAAAGAGATTATAGTTAGTTAATTCAGTCAGATATAAGATATCTTCATACTTCTGCTATAGTCCTCAACGCTTTAAGGCCTCAAATCCATGGGAATCTGAGTTCCCCAACCGATCCAACACGCCGCCTTCCGACTGAACCACCCGGGGTCTTTCACCCCCCCCCGAAGAATCCAATCGGCGCGGACTATGCTGGGTAAACGCGAGACGAGGAGCTTAAGAAATCTTAGCCTTTGCTCTGGGGGACGTCTTCTCGAAAAGAAGACTAATCCTGGTATAGCCCAAGTGCCCCAAAGGCGCACTTGGGTTTTCCCTTTTAACGACAGATGCTGAGCCTGTTTCAGGGCCCACCTAGCTTTCTTCAGGATACGTTTAAGTCTATCCAGGTCAGCTTTCGCCGAACAGTTCACCGTAACGGTGAACCCCAGGTATTTTACTCGACTTGAGAAGGTGGGGAGTGGTTCAGAGGCAAATATGGAGGAGAGTGCTAATCTCTTAAGTTTTTTCTTTGTTGCAGTGGTGCCATGAAAGACAACCGCCTGCGATTTGGCAGAGTTTAAAATAAGGTTGGATATAAGTAACTGATCTTTTAATCTTAAAAAGAAACGGCTGATGTCAGAGACTACGTCTTTACACCTGTGTCCAGTAAACAGGGCTGTGGTGTCATCAGCGTACACCACAAGACGTTGTTCGCGTTTAAATATTTTGAATAGATTAATAGAGGCAGCAAGATATAAGATAGGAGAAAGTGGGGAACCTTGAGGCACACCAGTAATAGGGTAGAACTGACGCGCATCAGGGTCGTCTTCATAGTAAAATCGCTTGGTATACAGCAGGATCTCCACTCTGTTCACAATTCTCGCAGGCAACCCGAGGGACCTGAGAGAAGAGATCACAAAAGGAATGGAGATGCGGTCAAATGCAGCAGAAAAGTCAAGGAAAACAGCCACAACTAGACGATGGCTATTATCCCGACAAAATTGCTCCACCTCACCAACTGCTGAATGAACCGAGCGACCTTTAACGAACCCATGAAAACCTGGAGGGATCAAATTACGCTTACTTAAATGGTCGCGAATTTTACGCGCAAGCGCTTTTTCGTAAATCGACACGAGGGCATTTTGAATCGAAATGGGTCGCAGATCTTTAGGGCATGAGCAGGATTTTTTCTTAGGAATAAAAACACGCTTACTAATATTGATGCCTGCTACATCGGAGGGGGAGGCTAAAAGCATTCTGACGGCCACATCTCTTCTCCGATCAGCTGTCAAAAGCTGACATACCCGAGAAGAAAGTGGAGCGACGGATTTGGAGGTGCCCGGGAGTAGACCCCAGGAGTTAAGGGTATCCGTAACAGATAGATCCCTACTCCTGAAGTTACACCAAGGCGGGATTGGTTGAGGTGATTGAGTGGCTCCATAGTTGTGTAGGGCTAGTGACTCCTCCAAAACTTTATCAAGGCCTACATTACCTATCCAACCCAATGCTCTATCCTTCCAGCAAACAAACTTCTCCTTCTTGAAAATCTTCCAAAAAGAAGACTGAGAAGGATTAAGACGAGAAATACTTGTCCTATCCCTACTCAGCTGGAACCTATATCTAGTGCTCCAGTATTCATTCGAGAGAGCCTGTCTGGCGGAAACACAGAGATTAGGGAGGTTAATAAGTTTCGCTAGGACCTTGAGTTTCGTCGGAGTGGGATTGTATATACGACCTATAGGTAGTCGATAAAATCGCGGTAGCTTGCGAAAAGAGGTAGGTATTAAATTCGGTCAGACTCTCATTTCCTATTCTGGGAAAGAGTTGGATAGCCGCTTGAAAGAAGGATACCCTGATCGGATCAAAGTGAAACCTTCTTCTAAGCAACATATCTTCCTCAATTCTCCAACGAATTAGGTCATGAGAGGTGGACAATTGTTGGCGCGACTGCTCTGTGCAGACGGGTTTTAACAACCACCTTGAGTGAAGCAGTAAAATGTCGAGGATAGAATTTGTTGATGTGCAATGAAAGGTAGGGGATGGGGGTTTGTGAATAAGATAACCGTTCCTAGCTCTGCGAAGTGCTGCATTGATCCAACGACCAGTTTTGTCGTTGAAGTCTCCAAGTATCATGTCATAGCCGCTATCAATAATACTATTCAGGAGGTTACGGTTCCTGTGAATTTCTCCTGGCCGGATGTAGACATTGGCTAGACTTATGCGTTTACCGTTCTTACAGAGTGAAACTACCAAACAAGACATGGCTAGACACGAGTAGTTAAGTAGGAGGAGGACCTTAAGGAGCACTTAACTAAGGTCAAGAGTCCTTGAGAAGAAGAGGAGTGAGGTGGGTTTATGTACGGAGTATAGTGGGAACTGATATGCTTTGGGATAAATCGAGTAATGTCCTGGGGAAGACGGATTGACCGCGTCTCCTGAAGGACTATAACATCTGCATCTCTACCAGATAAAAGTCTAAGGGCAGAAGCACCTCCCGAATTCCACTGAATGATATTCAGTGAAAAATGCTCGGGTTTACTCACCATTGTGTTAGATAAGATGGACGGGGAAGCCAACCTAGACAGAGCTAGGTGCGGGAGGGTTGCCCTTCCCATCACTAGCCCCATCCAGGGTCGGAACCCCCTGGGCAATATCTTCATTTCCCTGTGAGGCGGCTCCTTTATCTTTTAGTAATTTGCCCATCTTGAGAGGCGGAACTGTACGCTCTGAAGCAGCTCGCTTTTTTGATTGAGGCCTCGCTAGATCAGGGGACATCAGCACTGTGGCTGAACCCAGTAATGCCGCCATCAGGGGGGCCATCATCTTCTCCATTTGTGCGAGAATAACTTTTTTGTTGTTTTCAATTAGATGAAGAATGTCCGTGTTGGACATCCTATCAGCCGGTGCAGAAATCGAAGCAAAGTCTCTGGAAACATGTATAGATTGGCCGGAGAATCTTCTCTGATAATCCTTGAACACTTTGGAGCGTCGCGACTATGCGGGGTGTTCTTTCCCGCAATTGTGGCAGGCAGGGGGAGCAGTACACCTCTCCCCCTTTAGCATGTTGTCGCACGAAGCCAGACCACAGACTCCGCAGATTTTATTTTGGGGGCATGTCGAGCCCTAGTGCCCCCAAGCGTGGCATACGTTACAATGGGGGTACGTAAACGCATCTTGCTCCACTAGAGTGAATCGTAGATTGTACCCCATAAAGAGGTCCATAGCTGCTTTAGATAGAATCAGACCATTGTCCAGATCAGCCGAACAGAAAGCTATTGGGAGGACATCCCCAGCTTTAGACTTGATCCCTCTAATTGAATGCAATTTGTATGTACTTTTCAGGAGGTCCAAGTCCTCATCCTCAAGATGAGGAGGGAAATTAGTAATTTTTAGGGTAGCCTGTATAGGCTTAAGCATTATCGTTCCCAGATTGGATAAGTTCTTATCGAAAGATAATTTGTACGCTGCCATAAATGTTGAGGAAGCAAATGAGACTTTAAGAGAGTTTTCATAAATTTTGACAGTATTGAAAACAACTCTGCCTGAGTAGTGATTGACAAATTCACGCAGAAAAATACTAAACAATCAGTGCCTCTCAAGATGCTTAGATGCAGCAATAATCACCAAGTTATTGAGTTTAGGTATTGGGGGAGTACCCCCGAGTCAGCTGCAGACAAAGACAAAATATTACTAACCTTGAGATCGTTGTTAATTGTGGTAGAACAGGAATTCATACCTTTATTGTCCATTTCTGTCGATTTTTGTTGTTAAAATAGAAGTTTTTATATTCTATTTGGTATGGCGCGCTTAGCAGTAGCTTGATATTTTCGACTAGAATTCCAATAGTCGTTGTGTATTCACTTGGAAGGACTAACTTAAAAAAGGACACTGCATTTGATCGAAACGTTGTTATATATAAATTGTTATTGCGAAAAATCGCATGAAACTGTGGTCCATGAGCCAAAGCTGGCTACTGTTGATTTTTAATCCATATGAGCTGCTAAAAAACTGGACTTCGATCATCAGCTCCATCAGTCTAATGAATCACTCCGAGACTTTCCTAAACACCCAGCAGTCATCGTCAGTCGGATGAAATGGTTAGGGTACGTTTCGACTGCTTTTGTGATAACTATAAAGACATCAGCAATTCCTCACGATGCTATACGAAGCTCAGGTGCAGAAGCGTATTTACTGGCTTGTTGCGTGTGTGGACCTTCTAGTTATTCTTTATATAAGGCACAAATGCGTATCCGTTGATTACGAGGGCACTGAATTTATCACAGGATTCCAAAAGGAATGCGTAATTATATATAATTATTATATAATATATTAATATATAATATATAAAAATCATTATATATAATTAATTAAATCAGCTAACTGAGTCTACGTATTGTTATATAATTATAAAATAAACAAAACATAATAATGCTAAATCAAAATTTAATAATTAAATAATAAAATTAATAATTGTTTTTAGATTTTCTATAATTTTAATCAAGTTAAAAAATAAAAATAAAAAATAAAAAATAAAATTTAAAATAAACGTCATTTTTATGAATTGACTAATAAATAACAGGCGTTGTATCAGAATAAGAATTAGAGGTCATCAGGAGGAACTGCTATGCTATCAGGTTTCGGCCCCTAACTCCTCTACCCAACATAGCAGCGGGGCCAAATACATGCTAATGATGTATTTCCTCTGAAATAACTATCTAGTATCTTATTCTAATGCAAAGTATATTATTTATTATTCATCCATAAAAATTTGCCACTTAAGAGTTTAAATTTATTCTTTATATTATTGTGTTGATTTATATATTTTACTATTTTCTGCTTGATGTTATTTTTATAGTAACCTAGTTTAAAATATGTATCTATTAAATTATTTAAATGATTTTTAAGAAAGCCAATATCATTACATATTGTTGCAATTCTTAAAATTTCATTATTTAATGTATTATATTTTATATTATATGGTATGCATGAAAGTTGGAAGAGCTCCCTGTATCGATAAGAGCATCCAGCTGTTGTGTTCCAACGCGAACTTGTACCGTCATGTCGTCAAGTTTAGATGCATCACCATTTGCATTTTGACAGGATATGATATTAAGTGATTCACAGTCGGACGCGTACGGTCGAGTACTACGATTGTATTTTCGTCGAGATCGAAGCAACTTAGTTCGACAAACTTTTTCGTAGTGTCCACGTTTTAAGCAGAATGAACATTCAGCATCCCGGGCTAGGGATGCTGAATTGTTGACTAGGATCCATTATTTGAATACAAATTTACAATATATGTGATTAGTAAACTCGTAAAGTACAGAACACACTAGACGTTTCGCATTATTGCTTTAACAACGGTCCAGGATTCCATTGGAATACGGCAAAATATTAAAACCTGGTGTCGGTAATTAATTGGTCCACACTCAACGATCAGCATACTATTCATCTTACTAAAATATGGTTATTCGTCATACTAATACTATACTTAAAGTGTAGATTACATATCTAAGTTGGATACATGGTAAAGTCAAGTTACTTTAGTTTAATCCGCTGATTTCTACTGAACCTGATCGGATAACCGTCATAAATACTGATAGCTTTTTAAATTCTGGAACGATCGAGATAAAATTCTCATTAAATGTACACAGAAAAACAAAGAGTAAATCTTTCTATTCTTTTTGCTAGATATTTATCAGGGTCTGAAATTAGTAAGAATTCGTCTGTAATCAAACGTGTTCTTTCTAAATCTTTTTTCACTTTTCAGTAGCTACAAAATGCATAGCTTAACGAAAAGAACTTATTTAATAACTAAATTTTAAAACTTTACATCTGGAGTTCTATCTCATATGCTGCTTTTAATTATTTGCCAAAACGTATAGATGCACTAACATTTCAGCATAATGATGAAACTATTAACATACAGAAAGTTTACATCCTCAAGATTTTTGATGCAATTAGATATACCCGTAAAATCGAATTTTTAATAAACACAAAGCATGTATTTAGCCTTGTTGCTATATCGGGTCGAGGTAAATGATTGGAAACCTGATAACTTGGCAGTCTTTCCTATGATTGATAATATCAATTCCAATGCATCGTGTATTATTAATTAATTCATAAATTTGAATTTTAAAAATTATTAAGATAATATTAATTATGAATGATTATGAATAATTATAATTAATTAATAATTAATAATATATAATTAATAATTATTAATATATTTTTTATTTTATATATAGCTCAAACAACGTATATTCAGTTAACTGATTTGATTTCATTAAAATCATGTCTATTCTATTTCTTATTAAAATACGATGGAATATCGTTGTAGATATATAAATAACATCATAAAAAATACATCATTAGTACATATCCTTCTGAGATGGGTTGAGGAACGTTAGACGAAACATGATTACATAGCCGTTCCTCTTAGTGACTCTAATATTAATTCTGATACATCTTATATTATGTATTAGTCAATTTACTGAATTTTTGATTCATTAGTTATTGATACACATCTCAAAGGTCTATTAAAACAGTTCCAATAGGTTATTAGTCAGTAGTTACAAGTGCCTATTCAGTATTGAAATTTGATTGCTGTTGTGAACATGTACATTTTTATGTCCTCATTAAGGATTGAATTTCCAATTTGAATACCGTCATTTAACAGGAAACCTACCGTATATGGTTTTCTCAAAATTGAGGCCGATAATATAACCTACTGCCTTATTAAATGGACGAGCTAAAATCGTCTCCGAAGGAAGAAACCGGACAGGTTGAGCTATGCATTTGCTATACAAGGAGAAGATTATAAAAGAAGAATTGACAGAGCTTGCTTTCTTTAGCTTCGCAGTGTCAATGTGATTGGATACCATTTACTTTATTCGAATAAAGCAAAAGTCAATCTAAAGTAATTGATAATCTAAAGACAGACATGAATAGGTTTATCTTTTAAACAGCTTAACTGACATATATTGGACAATATACGGCTACATACGTTCACACATATGCACGTTTGTATATGACAGAAAACTGGTACTTTTAGTTACTTTTGACAGTGATGATAATACATTGGAATTCAAAAAGACGCATTTTCTGTAAGGGACATTTTTCGGAAAAAATCGTAAAAGGCATTCTTTGTATAGGGCATTTTTCATAAAGGACATTTTAAAACACGTTTATCTGAAAATACAATTTTTTGTAAAGGACATGTTTTATTGCCTTTTTTGTGAAGGACGTTTATCTATAAAGAACATTTAATTTTGTAAATGTATCTCAATGATATTAATGCTACATTGTTTGCGTATGACTGTGAAAACGATCATAAGCAAAGATCATGATAATTTTTCAAAATTCTCGGATTTGCGTGAAATAAGTAAGTGCATACAAACAGGTAAGTGCATGAGTGTGCAAGTACCACTATCATATTATTATGTGATGACTATTGTTTGTCAAATTAAACTAAATTCCAAACAAATTTTCTTATAGAAATAGTAAAACGCTTGTAACGATTTGAACGCGTGCTATATGCTGAAAAGCAGCTTAAATTGTTAGGATATGTAATAATTATAGGAAGCAACTGCACCTATAATGTCATGTGAGCGTTTTTAATTGCTTTTTTCGTTGTTTAAGAAAATCCTTATTATTAATTGATTTCTTATTCAAACTGGTACTAGTTAAAGTATTTAACAATTCCCGTAAAGTTAATGCGATAACAATATTATCAATTATCGTGAAGTTTTGTTCAATTATCGAATTAAATGTAATATCGACAATTATCAAATATAAAAGTAGTTTTTATGTAAGGTCATTGAGTGTGCGATAAGACTGTAATATTTGTAATTATAATATAAATTTATATATTTAAGCTACTAAAATTTTAAAAATATAATGACTAAAAGACAGGTTTAAATATAAAATGTAAAGATATTTTAGTAATCATAAATTAAATTAGTAATCATATAAGCCCGACGCGAAAGAATGACGAATGCCGTGTCATCATCACTATGACTCATCAGTGCCAGTTCCCTCCCACTGCTGGATGCAGAGGAGGACTAGCAGACGGCAATAAACGAATGAATTAAGTGCATGATGTACTAGAAAATCTATAGTAACATCATCTAAAGTGCTGAATTAGCACTACAATAGTTTCACCAAAATGGATCATTAGCACTGGCAAATGCCAGCGCAAGGTATCTTAATATCGGCTTACTTCTAATCTCAAATGATGATACCATTCCGCGTGAATTTTTTAATAATCATATAAGCTCGACGCGAAAGAATGACGAATGCCGTGTCGTCATCACTATGACTCATCAGTGACAGTTCCCTCCCACTGCTGAATGCAGAGGACTAGCAGACGGCAATCAACGAATGAATCAAGTGAATGATGCAATAGAAAATCTCTATTAACATCATCTAGAGTGCTGAATTAGCACTACAGCTTCACCAAATTGGATCATTAGCACAAGCACTGGCAAATGCCAGCGCAAGTTCTCTTAATATCGGCTTACTTCTATTAATCAAATGATGATACCATTCCGCGTGAATTTTTAGTAATCATATAAGCCCGACGCGAAAGAATGACGAATGCCGTTTCGTCATCACTATGACTCATCAGTGCCAGTTCCGTCCCACTGCTATATGCAGAGGAGGTCTAGATTTTGTTGCTAGAGATTTTCTAGTACATCATGCACTCGATTCATTCGTTGGTTGCTATCTGCTAGTCCTCCTCTGCATCCAGCAATGGGAGGGAACTGGCACTGATGAGTCATAGTGATGACGACACGGCACGTGATTCAGTTTTAGTTTTGAATTTTGCGGGGAATAAGCAAATTTGCAGTACCAAACGAAATCTTGCATTTTTTTAATTTATATTATAAGTTATTATTCACATTTAATTTTTACATCTATTATATTTAATATTAATATTTAGTTTATCTAATCTATCTTAACTATATAACAGTTTAATATAATCAAATCGTCTTGATATTTTTTTAAATATATACAAGATTGTATTACGAGATTCTGTATTTTAGTGTGCTCTTTTTACGAATGTGTTGGCTTATTTTGTGAATTATTTTTACTTATTTAGACGTTTGATTTCGTTAATCAACTTTGATTCGCCTCTATTTATCTTTATCCTCTATTTTGATTTGCATCGAAAGACTGTTTTTAACCAAATTTTAAATAGCAACTCATTTTTAAATTTAAATACATTAAAATCATATATACCTATTAATTCGAGTTGTATTGTAAATGCGATCTAATTATTTTGTTAATTCATGACGAATTAATCAATTTAATTTAATCATTTGTTAATTCAAGACTAATTCATCTATATTTAAATTTAATTACATTGGAATCATATATTCCTAATAATTCGAATAAAACTAATTCTCAATTCGAATTAGATAGTAAAGTCATTTATTTCTTAATTCAAGATTAATTTAAATAAATTTCAGATCTCAACTGCCTTTTTTGTAATCAAATATTTCTATTAATTTAAATGATATTAGATTGTTCATTTATATTCGAATTATATTGTTAATTAAATCGAATTAATTTGTTAACTTAATATAAGTTCATCTATATTTCAATTTTAAATTGCATCTATTTGAATCAGATGTTCATTCCTATTAATTTGAAAAAATCGTATGTTAATTAATTACATTAATATCAGATAATTAATTAATAATTAATTATTAGCTTAATTAATTATTTAATTACATCCTGAATTTCGTTCAGACATAAATTTATTTTATGCTTGATGTTATCTATGTATTCTATTATTATTTTTAATGACTGAACATTTATATTTCTTGAATAATTTATGTTTTAAGCAAAATCAATGAACAATAATTTATTTTTATATTTCGCTAGTTGCTGTGACGTCATTAGAAAAACATACAATTTGTTCATAAAATTGAAAGAGCAAATTGTAGGTTTTTTCCGCTCCAAAACTCCAAATTGAAAAATTTATAATTAATTTTAAATTAATCATAATTATTTTTTATAGCTTGTTTCTCAAATTTCTTTAGTTTATAATATATTTAATTATAAATATTAAATTATATATTATTATAAATATATAATTTAATAATATATATTATTAAATATATTATTATATTTATAATACATATAATTTATAATCCACGTTTAATTTGATCAATTATCACATTTATTTTTAAATATTATTAATATTTAATAGTCTATAACAGTTTAATAACACTATATTATCACTATCGTGTTCATTTATTTTTTAATATATACAAGATTGCATTACGAGATTACAAGTTTCTATATTTTAATGTGCTCTTTTTACGAATGTATTGTTTTTATTTGATCTCTTTCCCCTATTTTGATTCGCAGCAAAAAAAATAAATTTTTAATTAGATTAAATCTTTAATTAGATTTTCACCAAATCTTAAATTGTTTAAATCATAAAGCGTTTTTTATTAGACACTTTTTAGTATGTATAACTCAAGGGTCCAAAACTGGAACTCACTCACCTATCTCAAATTTAATAACGGCTCATGCACACCAGAAATAACAGAATTATTTTTATTTAACGTTTCGCCTATCCATACACACCGACCACAAGGATATTAACGTATGCTATCATGTATTAAATTTATTGAATATAAACTGAAAAAGGTCATCGCACTTTATTTTAACGTTTGGGGCAAAGCCTTCTTCAAAAAATTTGTAATCAGTTGAATAAGACTTCGTTCGGCCAAAGCCCAGAAGGCTTTGGCCTTCATAAGGCTTCGATTGAAACGTTGAAATAAATTGTCATAACTTTTTCCCCAGTTTATATTCAATAAATTATATATAGTAGGTGTTATGTATAAAGTACTAAATGATATTTGCAAATTACGCCTAAAGTAAAACCTTTCAGTTATTTTTCAATCCATGTACAATCTATTAATAAGAATTTAAGGAAGCCTATCAGTGCAAATAGTTTGCATCAGACATTGACTTAATTCCTCTTAATATTTGCACTATAAAGTTGCTAAATGTTTTATCTAACACGTTTAAATTTATTTCTATTAGAGAAAATAACGTATCAGAAACATTTTAAAATAATCGAATGTATGCTTTATCCAAAGTTTTTTAGTTGGAGATTCGGGTGAAAAGCAAGTTGAAGAAAATACGCATGTTCCTAACTGCACAGATAGACTAGACGTATCTTTAAATTCCGATGAATACACTGATAGCACGAATGTTGATGTACCAGCAAATGATGTACCGAGTATCGAAGTCAATGATGATTGTTACCAGCAACAACTCAGCAATGTAAATGATAGCCATGAAGGTGATGCTTCCATCAGTGGAATGGCAAAGGATGATTCACCGAATGTTAAAAAGAACCTTAAAAGACGAGCATGGTATAGTGTAAGTTTTTACTTATAAATCCAATTAACTAGAAAATATTAATTGCTACAAACTATAGACATTAGGAATTTAATTTGAATATTTAACGTAAAACGGAAAAATCGTATTTGATATAATTTTATAATTGTTTTTTTTGTATCATTATGAATCGCAATTGGTTTGATAGAGATATCTTCAAGGAAACATTAAATCCGCAAATACTTTAAATTCAGCGGATTTCAGTAAAATCAATATATTTATGTATTAAAAATTTTAAATCGTCAATAAAGAGTAACTATTTCAAGTTATTTTGTTTTACAAATATTTTTGAGGTTGTTATCTCCTTATTTAGTGCTACAATTTGTAACACTGATAAAGGAGATAACAACCTCTGAAATATTTGTAAAATTACTTAAAATGGATCCAGTCTTTCTTTTCAACAATTCCATCAATTCCAATTTATATACTTTAAATAATATTGTCTAGATTATTCTGTTTCAAAAGTGTTTACAAAACTACTCCTAACAAACATCTACGATAAAGAAACATTTAGCCTTAAATTTTTCTTTTCAGGCGTTTAATTCGACATACAAAAAACGAGCAACAGATTTCCACAGATTATTTCCAGAAATACCAATCTCAGAACTACTGATAGTTGGTACAACTGTCAATTTCTTCTTTTTAAAAGATTCTTATGAATCTGTTGATTTAGATTACTCGTGTGCCTTACAAAGAGAAATATTTGCTCATGGTCGAATGTATATTTCTAGTCTGTATATTTGTTTTTATTCAAACATTATGGGATGGGAAGCTGCGGTATTTCATAAATGTTAAAAATGTTTTTAAAAATCTTCTTATTTAGCGAATCTGTATTCCTTGCAAGAGTATTGTTTCAATAACAAAGGAGAAAACAGCGATAGTGATTCCTAATGCCATAGAAGTCAAGCTCCGTTGCGGAGAGAGATACTTTTTTGCTAGTTTTGCATCTAGGGATAAAACGTATCTAACGTTATTTCGCATATGGCAAAATTGCCTACTTGACCAGGTCTGTTTTCAAATTGATACAGTTTAAAAGCTGGTAATAAAATACATTTTTTAATTTTAAGAATTTAAAATAATTAATAATTGAATAATCAAAATTTTGTTGGTCGCCATTTCACTTTACTACTATCTTATTTTGAAATTAATATTAATTAATAATTAATATTTTAAGTATTATAATTATGAACGTTTTATTGGTCCCTCCTGAAACAATTATAATATGTAATTTATGTTTAATATGTAATTATTTACCTATAATAAGCAATGCTTTAATTATTGGCTC
The DNA here is from genome assembly GCA_012934845.2 of Pomphorhynchus laevis. Classification (NCBI taxonomy): domain Eukaryota; kingdom Metazoa; phylum Acanthocephala; class Palaeacanthocephala; order Echinorhynchida; family Pomphorhynchidae; genus Pomphorhynchus; species Pomphorhynchus laevis. The sequence continues at coordinate 39,784 of WNNJ02002726.1, forward strand.
TTTTTTCGATAAATACGTTTATATTTTCATTCTTAAAGTTAAATTTATTTAATTTTAATTTCTAATTTTTTAATTGCAGACAAAATATTTGATACATTTATTCTTTTATATTTGAAGAAGCATTTGAGTTTCTCATTGTGAATTTCCAATTTTTTAATGAATTAATGAAATAATTAAGTTAATTAATTTGCAAACATATAATAAACGAGTATAAATTTAAAATTTTTAAATTTTCTAAAATTTAAATTTTTTTAAAATTTTCTTAAGAAAATTCAAAATTCGTAATCTATTAATAGATAAACAGCATTTCACTTGGTTGAGTCTAGTATAAATTAATATATAAATTAATATATAAATATATTAATATTAATTATTGTATATAAACCGTTTAAGAACGTTTTGTTTTCTTTACGTTATTAATGTTTCACACTTTTATCATAGACTAGAGTGTAACCTTCATAACGCATTTATTAAATGCGTTATGTTCAATATTTTATTGCTCAGTTTTTAATCTTTTTGTATTCAAACAACTTACGAATACACAGGTCTTTTTAAGATGTTCTTTTTTGCGTTTTAAATATTTCATCTATAAATTTATACGAGGGAATTTTGAGGACTGAGGACCATTTTTTTGACAACAGAAGAGATAGACAAACCCACTCTGAGTCAAACGTCGTATATTTATAGGTAGTGATTATTAATTATACCATATGCATATATATCAAATATATTAACTAATTAATCTATCAACAAGAATTAATTCTAGTTTATTTTATTTATTGAACTTTTGCAATTATTTTATCTATATAGCATAAATAAACAGTAGCTATTATACGTCACATAATATATATTCTAAATTAATAATATATTAATATTATAATTAATATCATAATATTCTAAATTAATAATATAGAATATTAGGTTACGTATAAGCTAACTTTTACGGTTATAAGCTAACTTTTACGAGTTAACTTTTACGATTTATAAGCTTACGTTTATTTGAGCTAACTTTTACAATTAGTTTGCTCAAATCGTAAAGTACTTTATACTCACCGGCATTGTCAGCCATTAATTTTTTTGTTCCATGAACACGAAAATTACGTCTAAAATGTGCAAAGCTTAAAATTTTCAAAATCATTCTCAATCTGTATTTTGTAATATTATATTTTATTATAATTAATTTTAAATTTAATTCAAAAAGTTTTTTGTATAAAAATTATTTATTGTTTAATCATTTCATACACTTTTATAATAATTTGATCTAACTTTAATATTTTAATTTTATCTCTGAAAAAATTTGCGGTCTTCAAACTTTGAAAATTTTCAATTACGCTTTTAATTTTTGAATAATTTTTATACACTTTTATAATCAGTTAATCTAACTTTGATATTTTAATTTTATCTCTGAAAGAATTTGCGGTCTTTAAACTTTGAACATTTTCAATTACGTTTTTAATTTTTGAATTATTATCATACACTTTTATAATCATTTGATCTAACTTTAATATTTTAATTTTATCTCTGAAAGAATTTGCGGTCTTCAAACTTTGAAAATTTTCAATTACGTTTTTAATTTTTGAATTATTATCATACACTTTTATAATCATTTGATCTAACTTTAATATTTTAATTTTATCTCTGAAAGAATTTGCGGTCTTTAAATTTTAAACATTTTCAATTACGTTTTTAATTGTGTAATAATGTTGAAATAGAAACCAAATTATTTTAGATGTAATTTTAATTAACTATTTATTTTCTACTTTCTAATCTAGAATTTTTTCTAATTTTGTTAAACAAATTCAACTTACTTATATTTTTAAACTGGTATTCCACCCGTTTTCACAACTTTTGAATTTTTCGCATATTTACCCAGTTTTTATTGCTTTACTTTTGTAAAGCAATAAAAACTGGTAGAAACTGCTTTACTTTTGCTTTACTTAGGTTTTACTTTTGTTTTAAAATTTTTCATGATATAATTTTTATTCTTGTCGTAAAAGCTCATTATTAGCCGTGAACTTTGAATAAAATGAGCTGTTTTTTTAATTTTAGTTGTGAAGCTCTTTCAGAACTTTTGATAGCATTTGAAAATATCAAAACATTTTACTTGAATTAATTGATGAAATTGCACACTCATATTCATCATCATTGTTATTATTTACTTTAACACAATTTGCTGCGAGTAGACAAATTGTCAATCTTTAGTTAAATCAGAAACATAAATTCGGATGAAACATAAGTAGTGTAGTTTAGTACCTTAAATAATACGGACTTGATGAATTACGGTCGGTCTTACATTTCAGTGCTATTAAAATTTACTATTTTTATACACAGAGCTGCATTTGTAAGTATTTATTTAAATATTGTCCCCATTTAAATATTGATATTTAACTTTCAACATTTACTAATTTCCGATTTTTATTGTTTCCTCATTGCGGTGTTGTACAAACAGGTAAATTTATTTATAAATGTAATGTTTTTTTATATTAATATTCTATAGTTATATGTAATTTTGTATCAATCTAATTATTTTTCGAAAAATGTTTCAACATGATTAATTTTTGACAGCTTCTGAGTATGATTTTAATTTTTGCAAATTATTTTATGTTGAATTTGTGGATTTTACTTAATAAAGTCGCTGTTGGGATTAATATATACCTAGACACTGACATTTCTATAAGAAAATCTAAAATCGTTTTACGTTGGAAGATGATAACATTGATGAGCATGTATTAGAATTCAAGTAGTTCCTATTATTCTGAGCATACGAAAAAGATGATTAGATTATATGAAATTACGTTGTGGATGAGATTTTCTTTTCAGCAAGAAAACCTTTCATGCCATTACCTTGAATTGATCATTAATTCAATAGAATGTATTTCACCTGTGCACATTTTTTAAAGGAAGAGGTTTGGGAAACGTAGGATGTCATTAGAACAAATTGACCATGAACTTTCCTGTATTTTCGTATTTGAAACGTTGTCTTGTTTATTTGGCATTCGATAAGTGCCACATATAACTCGCCTTTCAAATAGCCCTTGAATATTTTATTGATCTCTAGTTATTTAACAACCTAGACATAACTACACTGCGAGTTTATCCAGCTCACACATTTGACTATCGAAGCCTTCAAATGTAGTACATCCTCAAGTAAATCGTCCAGTTATTCCTTCAGTATATCCTCCAGTAATTGCACCAGTAAATCCTCCAGTAAATCATCCAGTAAATCCTCCAGTAAATCATCCAGTAAATCCTCCAGTAAATCATCCAGTAAATCCTGCAGTAAATCATCCAGTAAATCCTCCAGTAAATCATCCAGAAAATCCTCCAGTAAATCCTCTAGTCTATCATCCAGTAAATCCTTCAGCCAATCCTTCAGCCGATCCTCAATAGAGTAATCCCGGAAATCTTCGAGTATATACTACAGTTAATTCTCAAATAAATATTTAAATAAATTATCAAGTTTATCATCCAGTTAATCCTTCAGTAAATCATCCATTAAATCCTTCAGTAAATCATCCATTAAATCCTTCAGTAAATCACCGAGAAAATTCTCAGGTATAGCCGTCAGTAAATCCTCCAGCAAATCTACCACTAAATCATCCAGTGTATCCTGTAATTGATTCGACTCAGCTGTTTCCCGAGTCCTTCTGGAAATTAGTCGTCTTAAAAATCTGTTCTCTTAGTAGCAAGGTTGATTCAGTATATGATCTTTTTCTTCATAAATCTTTGGATGTTTTGTGTTTAACCGAATATTGACACGCTGATCAGAATGATTACTCTATAAAACGCCTTCGCTCTTTAAATCTCTCTGTGGTAGATAAGGCTCGTCAACGACCTATTAGTTTAAACATATCAATTAACCACGGTAGTCTTATAGCTTTCTCTCACCATTGCTCTCCGTTGCAATCATTATCGTTGTCATTTGTTCCTATTACTTTCAAACTACTTAACTTCCGTGTAAAAGCCGGCTCGTTGTTTCTCAATATTTACTTATTCTATCGATCTGACTCGTGTCATCCATCAGACTCTTTTTTCGGTGAACTGTCAAACTTTCTTTCATTTATCTCTCCGGTCAACCTTGCGTTGTACTAGGTGATATAAATGTTCGCTTAGACCGTCCTTGTACCCTAAAGACGATTGGACTGTCCTTGTACCCTAAAGACGATTGGACCGTCCTTGTACTCTAAAGACGATTGGACCGTCCTTGTACCCTAAACATCACAATACCCTAAAGACGATTTCTACATTTAAGGATCATGATTTTTAAATCATGTATCCTCATTATTCTTCTGCTACCCATATTCTTGACGGTATCCTTGATATTGTTGCCCTACCTTCGCGTCTTGCCTTGTCTTCTTCACTGTGTATATCTGATCCCGTTCTATCTGACGACTTCATTGTTACCTGCTCTCTCCCTTTGTTAAAAATTAATGATTCCGCAAAAATTATATCTTGTCGTTCTTGGAAATTCCTCCATTTTTCCATTCTTTGCTCTCATATCAAACACTCCGTAATATATCCTTCTTCTATCTACAAATCTCCCAATTACTCGAATCTAATTGATTCGACTCCACTGCTTCCCAAGTCTTCCTGGAAATTGGTCGTCTGAAATATCCGCTCTTTTAGTAACGAGGTTGATTCAGTATATGATATTTTTCTTCATAAATCTTTGGATGTTTTGTGTTTAACCGAATATTGACACGCTGATCAGAATGATTACTATTAAACGCCTCTGTTCACTAAACCTCTCTTTGGTTGATAAAGTTAGTCAACTACCTTTCAGTTCAAATAAATCAATTAATCACGGTGGTCTTATAACTTTCTCTCACCATTAGTCTCCGTTGCAATCGTTATCGTTGCAATTGTTTTCTATTACTTTCGAACTACTTAGGTCCCGTGTAAAAGCCGTCTCGTTGTTTCCGTCAGACTCTTTTTTCTGTAAACTGTCAAACTTTCTTTCTTTCATCTTCCACTCCGGTTTACCTTGCGCTGTACTAGATGATATAAATGTTCGCTTAGATCGTCCGTGTGATTCCAATACCCTAAATACGATTTCTACATTTAATGATCATGATTTTCAAATCATGTATCCTCATTATTCTTCTTCTACCCATATTCTTGGCGGTGCCCAGGATATTGTTCCCCTACCTTCGCGTCTTGCCTTGTCTTCTTCATTATGTATATCTGATCAATGCTCTCTCTGACCACGTGTTACCTATTATCTCCCTTTGTTAAAAATCAATGATCCTGCAAAAATTATCTTGAATCGTTGAAAATTCCTCGATTTTTCACTTCTTCGCTCTCATGTCAACTGTTCTCCGTTAATGTATCCTTCTTCCATCTACCAATCCTTCAGTTACTTATGTACCTTCTTTAACAATGTATTTTGCTCTATCTTCGATGAAATTCTTTCCATTAAACTCTTGCTCAATCACGCCACTATCGTGCAATATGGTTTAACTCTGAGTGTGTGACTTAAAATGCCTTCTGTGTCGTTCTTTCAGAACTTATCATTGTTATCTCGGACTATCTCCAGCACTTGACTACTCCGTTTATCGTAACCAATTCTTTGCTCTTCGTCATTCACATAGAATAAACTGGATTCTCCTAATAACTCTCGAACTTAATGGAAAACTCTCAATTCTCTATTTTCTCGTTCATATATCATCTCCACTCTTGATCCTTTTTAATTATCCGATTACCTAATTTTAAAAAATTTCTCTTATCGATTCTATCATCGTTCTTCAACAAACTTCTTGTATCCCGTATATTCGTATCCCTGTTATCTACTTGCGGTATCTGAAGATGAAGTATTTTGCCTTCTTATTTCGTCAACCTGTAAGTCATCTCCTGCTGATCCCATCCCTACTCAAATTCTCAAATTGTTGTCCACTGACTTCACACCTTTCCTTACCAGCCTCTTTAACTCTTCGATTCGGAATGGAATATTTCCTATTCTTTGAAAAGCGGTCATTGTTCGTTTACTACTTAAAAAGACCTGTTTTGACCTATTTCTTCCTTCATCTTATCGCCCAATATTAATTCTACCAACCTTATCTAAAATTCTAGAACACCTTGTCTTAGATCATATCAACAGGTATCTCTCTTCAACGCAGCTTTACTCTTCTTTTCAATCTGCTTTCCGCTCCAATCATTCCACCGAACTAGCTTGTCATAAAGTATTTTCTGATCTGCTCTCCGCTCGTGACAAAAGACTTTGTAGTGTGGTAATATCGCTCGATCTTTTATCTGCATTCAACATTGTCGATCACAAAATCTTTCGTTCTCGTCTTCGCTATCACTATGGTTTCTCTTCGTCCACCTTGGCTTGGTTCTCTTTGAATATCTCTCATCGATCATTTTCCGTCCATTCTAATTCAATGTGTTCTCCTCTATCTTCTCTCTTGTGGTATACCTTAATGTTAAGTACTTGTATCTATTCTCTTTACGCTTCTTCTTGGAGATATATATTTTATAACTAATAAATTCTGCTCTCGAGTAATACAGTACGCGGATGATATACTTTATTCTCTTTCATCTTATCATCACCTAAGGCAACTTTTCTTATCATCGTCGAGTTGTCTTCGTGCTCTATCAAAGCACGAAGACAACTCCTCCATCCTCTCTTTCTGTATCACCTCCTACTCTGTCTTCAGACCACAATTATTCTCGCTGTAGGTAAACTAGTATTTTTAGATATTTCGACAATAACCTGCATCTCGATCCCTTCATTCGTGATAAAACTAGATCTTCAAATATTCTTTTCCGTGATATTCGTCTCTCAGAAATTCTCTAGATTTTAGTTCATGTAAATATCTTATCTCATCCCTTATTTACCCGCGTATTGATTACTATCTTAGCCTTCTCGTCTTTTCATCAAAGTCATCTCTTAAACCTCCTTAGCGCCTCGTTAACACTGCTGTGCGCATCTTCTTTCGACTTCGTAAATACGATCATATCTCCTCATATTTATCAAAACTTGGATGGCAAAGTATTAAGCATCGCGTTAGTTTCGTCTGCTTTGTCTAACTTATCGTCTTCTCCATTGTAATTCTCCTTCTTATCTCTACCTGTCAACTTTTAAAACTTACAGTTTTTGAAATAATAATACTTATTTATTAAATAATAAATATTATTTATTAATAATAGTGAGCAATTTAAAATAGGAAGCCTCTATTAAATTTAGATTTATTTCGATTTCCATCTAACGATGGAAATCGTTAATATTTTTATTTTATTTTTCGTGCTTATTTTTACCAATCTGTCACTTAATGCCTGTTATACGCAGATTGTTCGGCAATTTATTCGAGTAAGTACGAAGCTGTTCAGAGGTCTTAAAGGCAACGGCAAAAGTATGTAGAATAAACGAGCTTAGTTTTAATTACTCAAAAACAAGGGCTGTTAAAATTAGGTTGGTGTCAGATTGATAAATCTGGTGCCTTTACTCTTGAGGAAGTTTTGGTATCTTGCGTATCTATGTTTGTTCATCGTAGACTCTTGGTTATCATAAAATGGACATTTGGAATCATCTTTCTTATATCGCTAGCAAGATTGCGGCTTCCGTTATCTCAGTGTGTTATCTTCTGTTAATTATGAGAGCTCAAAGTTATGTTGTATTCTAAGATAAGTTTTGATATCCGCGTTTACCAGAAGGATTTACGTTTCTTCAACTTTGAAGTCATTAATCGAACGAAGTGACCCATTTTATAACGATATTTTCGTCTCTTAAGAAAATTTTCTTTAACGCTGGCGCCTAATAACGAAATCTTTTGTCCTTATATTAAATAATATAACGACAAAAAATTATATCCCTTTGTCATTATCAAACTAATCACTTTGTCAATATAAATATTTTTCCGTTTTATAAACTAAATCCTTTATCGTTCTTCAACCTCTCTCTATTGCTGAAATTTTTAAGGTCTACCAAGATTGATTGAAACATAAGCTTTAAGCAATTAAATTGGCTAATTCTATTTATCCAGCAGTACTGTCTCCCATTTTTGGAAAGGTGGTAATATACTAAATAAAAAGATTTCTCTAAACGGTTATTATTTAAAATTCTGTCGTTACTCGTTTATTTGTCACAACAGAGATACCTCCTATGTTAAAAAATCCTGTCATGAAATATGTGAATATTGCACGACGACCTCTGCTCCGTTTTTCTAAACTAACTTTGGAAGCAGCTAGATAGTTTGTAAATAACTAATCATACAAGTTTAGCCAATTCAAAATGTAAATCAGCATTCGCATCGGCCGCATTGACTGGCCGATTATTCTTTTCCTCTTAAACTACGCAAATTGTTATTAAATCAATTAATTGTTATTAATTAATTAACAAATTGTTATTAATTTATTAGTAGCATTTATTTGCATCACAATTTGCAGCCAACAAATTTAAAGTTTAATGCCCAATGATACAATTTAAAGTTTAAAAGCCATGAACAGATTATTAAATAATTATATTTATGCTTTTCGATGTTTAAAATTACGTTTTTCGACGTTTTAAAGTTCAAAATTTAAAGTTTAAAAGCCCTGAAAAGATTATTAAATAATTATATTTACGTTTTTCGATGTTTAAACGCCCTAAACAATTTAAAGTTCAATATTCAAGTTAATTAAATTTATTAAAAGTAATAGCATAATAAAAGTTAAATATTAATTTATACTTTAATATTTAAAATACTATTTGCAATAACTTAATTTATAAATCAGACTGCTTGAACATTTACAAGAGAATTTCGAGAAGCATTCACTCTTTATCACATCAAACACATTAAAAACGTCCGACAATGTACTCAAACATTTTTATAAACATTTATTTAATCACTATTGAACTATATTTAACTAAATTATTTGTAAATCTAAATTTGGAACTTCTAGTAAGCTTCTTTATACATTTTACAAGCCAAGTTCAGCATGAACATATTAAAAATACATGTATTTATTTAAAATAAATACATGTATATATTAAAAGCATGTTTCCTATCAGTGTTGTTAATATAATTGAATTGATTAGCATTTAAAATTGTCACAATTTATATCTATAAATCAATTATGAGTAAGTTATACAATTGACGCAGTTTGCTCAAGTAATACGGAGTTAGGATTCTGGTAGCGGGCTTAGAAGTCTGTATGTACGTGTACTATATTTTCAGGGTGCTACGATAAATCTTATTGTTTCTCGCTCTCATCATCTGCTAATTTGTTATAATTCCCGATCGATTGCTTGCAATCGATCGATTGTTTTTATCAAGTCTTTAGCAATTTAATGTAATTGTAAAGTTTTATTTTTCTTAGCTTATGTCTCAAAGTGAAATCATTATGTGGGTAAAACAATGCTATGGAAGTGACTTCTATGGTGATCTCAATGATGATACGGATGGCAACAATGCTGAATGCGATCAAGCTTTAGACGATTCATTAACTAAAAATGTATCATACAAAATATCATAAAATGTATCATTAATTATCGAGTATTTGTATGATAAGGATTTCTTGTGCTCGTATAAGGAAGTTGATTCAGTAAAGCTCATGAGACACAAATTCTCGCCGCTTAAAAAAAGTTATTCAATCAATGATAATTTACTTAAATTTACAGAAAATGAAGATCCCTCTCATGAAAATGACACCGACCTTAGTAATTCAGAGAATGGTAGCATTGAATACGATATCGCTGAGGACGTTACAGATATAGATAAGTTGATTATGCCACCAAAGGGTATGAAATCACATTTGCCTATAACGATATTGAAATTAATTTTATTGTTCCTTAATTAAACACTGATAATATTTCTATAAACATTTAATTCAAACAGAACATTTTTGTTAAAAACAATATTTCGGTTTCCAAGCGAAACCATTTTCAAGGTAATTGTAATTAACTTGAACATTATAACTTTTCTTACAAGAAAAGACGACATATATTTATTCCAACATAATATATAATTTATATTTTAAAAGAGTTAAAATTTAAATTTAAAATAAAAGTAAAGTTTTATGAATTGACTAATAAATAGCAGACGATGTATCAGAATATGGATTAGAGTTCATCATGATGATTTGCTAATGACGTATTTTCTCTGGTGAAATTTGATTATCTAGTGTATACGATAGATAAGTGTTTAAGTTAATTACAATTACCTTGAAAATGGTTTCGCTTAGAAACCGAAATATTGGTTTTAACAACAATGTTCTGTCAACAGATGCTTTTTCTTCTTTTGACAATGATGTGGACCGACATCGTCGACTCTCTTTCAAATTTAATTCCAAAATTACATTCAGCTGAGAAATTTGAATGTTACGATTTATTTTTGATATTTACCTTTAGTAAATATTACATAGTAAATTCTAATATTTCTTTTAGTTAAAAGATTTAACTTCATTTTTATGAAGTTGAGAAAGAGAAATTAAATTTATAAAATTAATAAATTTATAAAGCAAAGTTAGTTCTTTTATTATTAAATAATTATCGAAGTTATAAATGTCAAAGTTATAAAAACAAAGTTAGTTTTTTATTATTAATAAAAAAATTATTTAATCGAGATCACTTAACTTGTGCTCCAATGCGACTTGAGCTGCATGCGACTTTATTGACCGAATTTTTAACAACAAAACGAACATAAAAATTACTATTCCAACATCGTTATATGGGAACATAAATTTTAATTTAATAAAATAATTTAATTTAAAATATTTATAATCTAAAAAGATTATGAACATTAAACGATTTACGAGGTTTATCATTTATCGTTTATATGATGTTTATCGTATAAATATTATAAAATTAATTAATTATTATTAATTTACTATAAATTATTGCTAATCAGAAAAATTGAACTTTGTAATGTTCAATTGAAATTATTTAGTAATTTCAGGATTCTTTTGTGTATAGATTATATTTTGTGTATGAATGGTGTCTTCTAGTGAATAAAAATGAGTGTATTAGTGATAAACGCGGAAGAATTTAATAAAAATAAAAATCAAATAAATATCCAGAAGGATTAGGTATCCTCCTGGATATAATTCTATGAAAACATTATAATTATGGAATATATAATTATATTAATTAATATTAATATAATTTTTAATATTGAAATATTTTAATACTAACGAAATCTAAAAATAAATTTGTTTTTTTTTATTTTGTTCCAAAATTCCAAATAAAAAAATTAAAATCAGTTATTTTTAAAATCATTTGGAAATTATTATCTACAAAATCGTCCAATCTGAGCAATTATGGAACAATACAATTGTTCTACGATTGGGAACTAATAGTATAATTAAAGGTCGTGAAGATGATTCAAGTATTAAGTATCAAATCTAATAAATAATTTAAATATTATGAATAATTATTTATACTTAGTTGATAATTCATCAATCTATTTTTATCTTATTACAAATATTAGTGTGATAATTAACTAAATTTTAAATAGATCTTATAATTTTTCTTTCTAATAATTTTGAAATCTTTTATTTAATATTTATATAATTAATTACATAATTAATTAGATCATTTTATCTAATTAATTATGTAATTAATTAGATTAGCTTATCTGATATTTATATTATTAGCTAGATTATTATTTAAATAATTTATTTAATATTTGATCAATTTTATCTTATTAATTTTATCTAATTAATTATGTGATTATTTATGTATATAAATAAAATCTTTATTTATCACCCAAATTTATTCATTACTATTACACCTAAATTCTTTTCAAAATCTTGCTGTTGAAGGTTTCGTTCTACAATGTTCTCATCAAGCTCCCTGTTTTGATTATGAATGTGCGCTGTAAACTTTTATTGCGTTGTTGTCATGGTCTACCTACCTAACACGTAGAATAAATGTTTCTTTGGTAGAGAGATATCTCAACTATCTTTGGAAGATGCACGTGAACAATATTGTAAGCTCTTGAAACACAAATCACTTGCTTAATTACGGCTAGAATTGAATATGTTTATTCTTCACACAATTTAAGGTCGTCTATAAAAAACTTACTATCTGACCGACATGATTGACATCAACACTATCTCTTTGAATTGATGCAGAACACCTTCATGATGAGCTTACTGCAAACAGTTCCTCTCTTGCTTATAATGATGATGACTTATCTTTTGTCTTGAATTATCATTTGCCTGAATTTTCCTACTTTACGTTTTACATCCTCAACTAATATTAATTTCAATAACGCGGTTACAAACTCAACATCTATCGTAGATGGAATTCTAACTACTCCATTGAAAGTTTGCAGCACATACTTCCATTTTATTTGTGTAATTTTTTTAATTCGTCAATTCGGCATTCGAAGTATCCTGATTCTTGTAAACTAGCCATTATACGCCACTTTTAAAGAGCATCTCTTGATCCACTGATAAGCTTCGCATTTGTCTTGTTATAACGCTTGATTCATTTTCAACCGTTGATGTCGTTGACCATCAAATTCTTGTATGTATTCACTTCCGAAACCATTAAATGTTATCAAATGGTTCCACTCGTATCTAGCTCATAGATCCTTTAAGGTTGAGTTTAATTTAACTTTTTCACCTCCTTATCCAATCACTCATGGCGTATCTCTAGGTTCTGCTCTTTGCCATATACTATTTATACATTTTCTTAGTGACCTAAGATATATAGCTCTCTACATGGTTTTGATTTAATTCGAAATGCAGACCACATTGAATGTGTCCGGACTGTGATCCTTCGTCCGTTAATAACCTTGCAAACACTGCTTATGTCTACTTGTATCATCTCTATATGCATTTGGCGTTATTACGTTTGGACGTTTGGTAATAAATACGAAAAAATCTAACCTTATGTAGTTAGCACATCATTCTTAATATATGGTCTAACATTTCAATCAAAATTTCTGATTTTATTCTACCGGTAATCACTTTTATGCCAATTCTTTAAGTTTCATTTAATTTCCACTTGTTCTTTCTTCCATTCGTCAGACAAAGTTCAATGCTCTTTTCGTATGCTGAGGGATATTAGACAAATAAGTCATCCTCTCAATACTCTTACTACATTGAAATTATAAATAGTTGATAGTGATCAATTTTTGATTAAGAATTATTGGAGAAGGATCAAAAAAGGGAATTTTTTATTTGATATTTCACTTATTTATGTTAGAATCTTCAGATTCTAATAGAATTAAGATTGACTTAGAAATTCAGAAATTAACTAATTTCTGAATTACTTCAGAAACATATTAACAAAATATCAAATAAAAAGTTTCCCATTTTTCATCCAGCTCCAATAATTCTACATTGAAATTAGTTAACTTTATGCTGTCTTTTAAACTTGATTATTCTATTAGCCCTCTTATCAATTATCCGAAATAGTCGCTCAAATTACTACTAAACATATTAAATACGACCGTTAGAGTCATCCGAGATTCGAGCTGTCGCTCTCCGTACTTGGCTTGCGCTCTTGACTGCTGGGCTATGAATCCAGGATTACCAATTTCGTCTACGGAAATCTAATCACATACCATTTTTTAGTAATTCGCTTTCTTGGCTTGACATCATTGATCGCATAAGGTTTAAACTAATACGTTTTGTGTGATATATTATACATACAAACTTCTCTTCACGATTCATACTATGTTGAGCTGAGAACATAAATGAGCATCACGTGTGCACGTTTTCTAGAAGTCTACAAGACAAATTCTCTGTATGCCAATTAATTTCATGGACAAATAACTCTGATGACCATAATAAGGTCATTTTAAAGTAAACATCGCATATGTTGATGAAACTTCTATTATATTTTATTTTTTATACTATTATCACATGAAAAGATAGAACTTAGATTTCGCTACGTAGTAAATCCACTACAACATTATATGTGCAACGACATATTTCGCTTACCGCTGATCGTTTTTCTCGATTGTAGGTCCCTTAAAGAATACTCTTTCCTCGTGCGTTAGTGCATCATAGTCATATGTACAATTTAAAAATGTGTTTACTTGTATTTTACAGAATTTAAATATTTAAATCAGATCAGATAGACCAATAATACGCCCTAGTTGAATCGTCAGAATTGCCTCGCTGAATAAAATTGATAAAGATGTCGGCCAACTTATGTCAGGTCAATTAGACTACAGCTACAATATGCTACGCTTGTCGCTTCTCGCAGCATGCATCCAACATTCCCCTGTATCCAAATACCAATTTCGTCAGAATCCACCAGAATTACGACGCTTCCAAAAATTGTTGATTGCGTAGCAAAGAACAAATCAAAAACTTTGACGTTAAAAATTGAGTATTTTAATTGAGTATTTTTATTTTTATTTTATTTCAGCTTTCGATGGATATATTGCAAACTCATGGATTTTTGAAACTCATGTCTACTCGCATTAGCACGTACATGTATGTATATCTAAAGCTGAATGTTGTCCATAAAAGCTAAATGCAAAAGCACCCTCACTTAGCTATATCATACCTTTACCAAAATGGTATGCTTATTTCAACTATATACTCCATAAAACATACTCAAAAACGGAAGAATTCAATTTAAATTATGTAGGTTAACCAAATCTTATTGGCAGCTTTGATCCTCTAAAATCACCATTCTTACCGTGTGAAATATATTTTTCCATAACTCAGATGGCCAACAACAAAGCCGCCAACCCAGATCTCTTTTGTGCAAAACATAATAGCTTCAATTCCAGTACTTGTAAACTACTGGACATATTCAATTCAATCATCGCGGGGTATCCATTGCCTCCATCATGGAGAGAAGGAATAATCATGTATGATTATCAGGTCATGTATAAGTGAAAATTAAATCTTAACTCAACTGATTATTATATAAATATTGCACTTTTAAATCATGCATATAAATTTAACCCATGTCATGACCAATAGCCTATCTCTACATCGAGATGTCCTTCTCCCTCTTAAACAATATGGCTTCCGTCGTTACAGCTTTATTATCGATACCATCAAACTTGTTTGAGAAAGAGTGATAAAACACTTCATCCAGAACTCGTCAATTTACGCAATATTTATTGATTTTGCTAATGCCCTTGACTCCTTAAACCGTAATTTCTTAATTGATAAACAAATAAATAATCCGTGTCCTTTTGTCACTTGATTCAAATTATTCTAACACCCAACACCCCTCGTATTTGTGAAGGTTTAAATTTTTATGAACCGATCGTTAGTCCGTAATTGTTCCCCTTTTATCTCATGGACTTACCTTCTTACTTAAGTATCCATTCTTTTAAAATCACATCGATCTTATATGCAGATGATCTTATCATACTTTCGAATGACATGCACGTTTCCCAACAGGCTTTAACATTTCTATCTTAGTATTATTATTTCAACGATGGATATATTCCCGTTTTTATTAAAAATTTATTTATTTATTTTATTTTTTTATGTATACATTTTCCTATATGCTTATAGTCTTAATTATTGATTGCCTAAACATTTTGCCGTTTGCGCTACTTTTAAGTGCAAATTTGTGATCTGCACACTAATAAAATGTATGTCGAAGTGTATCAGTGTACACTCGGATGTAAAAGTTTACAAAATAACTTTAATTTAAAATCAATTTTATAAAAGCAATGCTATTGAAATATTAATTTCTATTTTAAGAAATACTTTTACATAAATTTCAAAGTAATTCTTAAACTTGGGTGCTATTTATGTATTTATTTTCGTGTATACTAGTATGCCTCTATTCGTTTCCCACTTTAATCGATATGTGGACAATAATTTCCTATTTTATTATTTTTATCTATGTTTTAACGCACTGGACAATAAAATTATGAATAGAATGAGACAGAAAGTGAACTTTTTAAAGTGTACATAATAATGTGTACATAATTACGGTCTTTAAAGTGTACATAATTACGGTCTTTATAACCGTAAATTAAAAATGTTTAAGTGATATAAGCTATCGGTCATTTGAGGGAGCAATTTTATTTAGAACCATGTTGTTGCTTATGATATAATACGGATTAAGTCATCAGTCATTGCTCCTTATGACATAAGCATTTCATAAGCATTTTTAGTTAGAAAATTGGCAATTGCCCAGATACACAAAACGTTATTTTATCTTGCTTTTTTAAATCATTATGCGGATTGGACTGTAAATATATATGTGATGATATTACCTTTTTGTTTTCTTTCACTTTTGACATAGCCAAAATGCGGTATGGTTACTAAATACTCTTCGTTGATGTATAATATAAATTACTTTTATTTAATATTAAATCATTATTATGTAATTAAATTAAATAATATATTACATAATTTGTATATTAATTACTAATTACTAATACAATAGTTATTGTATACAATTTTTAGATAAATTGTTGAGAATTGCATTTGTGCCGAACTTTGTTTCATTTTGGTGAAATAAAATTATAGACACAAGAATTTTTATTTTAGTTTTACAATTACTTTACAAGCTTTCGACGGTTTTTCCTTTTCAATACTGGATTGGAATCTTTGCATATTACAGCGCTCAAGACAATTATGACAGGCAACAAATCTAACTTGGAGTCGAAATTACCATGCTTAGCACTTAAAGATTGTATAACATGAATGCATCGGTTTTCGATGGAATTGCGCTGCTTTCTTCCGTAGATGAATTGCACTCTGCTTTCTTCCATGTCTATACGTATTTAAGTTGTACATAAAGGTTTGTAATTCTAACAGTCCAGTATATGGTTGAAAAGGATAAACAGTCGAAAGCTTGCAAATAAATAAATTGTAAAATTAAAATAAATACCCACGTATTTAATCTTATTTCACCAAAATGAAACAAATTTTTAGCTATTTTGATATTTATATCAAAATATCTAAAATGTATCAAAGCAGACAAAACACCAAATATTGACTTTTTGAAATCCACTGCTTTCATTTGAATAAATTATAAATACATTCAAAAATGAAATTAAATTTAAAGGGTTCTAATCATATCAAAGTATACTTGAATATATACAAATTATTTTAAATCAGCAAATATGTAAATACGTATATGCGAAATCAGTATTAAATGCAAAATATTTTTACGCTCGTGCTGAGTATCCGCTCCCTTCAAAGTTAAGGATTTTATCAGAATTTCGGTTGTTTTGCAAATTTCTAAATTCATGTATCTTCTTTCTCTACCTACGTATCATAGATATTTGTATTGAAATAATATACAAAATAATGTATAAAAAAATATTAGTTTATAATAATTTAAGAAATAACTTTTAATTTTTGAAAATTTTAATTTTTATAATCAAAATATTAAAATATTTTCAACTATAAAATCCAAAAATAAGAAATTTGAAATAGGAAAATATTTACTCTACCATATTTTGTGTTCGGTTTTTGTTAAAATTAGGATTTCTTTTTAAGCTAAAAAACGGTTTCAGAGTTAGAATTTCAGTGGTTTTTATCATTTGAACTTTTTAAAAGTTCCAATGATAGAATTACTCATAAAATATTCAGTATTACAATTTTGCTTAAAAAGTTACATATTCGATAAAATATAAGTAACGGTAAACAATCAAGATTCTTCCGGAGTAAAAACGGTTTCAAAGTTAGAATTTAATTATTTTTATGCTAATCTAAGATTAAATCATTTATTGTCTTTATAGATTCAGCTCAAGTTACGTGTGGTTGCGAGAGTCATCTATCTCAACAGTTACTTCATCAGACATATGATCTGAGTTTAGACTATCTATTTGAATGCGTATTTACAAATACAACCTTTTCTGCTGATTACTATGCCAGTCGTAAAATTCACAGTAATTAATTTACTAATTTTATATTTATACTTTTCTATCTTATCAAAGTTGAGGAAGAATCACCATGGACAGCTATTTCCAACACTGAAAACATGTTTACTCGATCTCTTACCTATTCAGTTATATCAGATTTAAAAATACTCGGTTCGTGCGTAATCAAATCAACAGAAACCCAGGTTGTTCTATGTAATAAATTCCTTTCTAAAGAGATCATTTCAGATACTTAAAAGATCTCCCGATGTGATAACAGTTAATACTGAAGTGAACAACACTAATGTCCCTTACGCGGATAAGTTTTACATTTTAACCCGCTTTTGTTTAACTGCTGAAGGAGAATCAAAAACCACTCTTCGAATAACCTCTAGCATTGAATATCGGAAGAATGTTTGGGCCCTCACAAAATGTTTGTGTCTATTTATGATAAGTTTTCTTTTTAAAGTTTGCCGTTCTAGCCTTAATACACAAGAACTCAATGCAAGCTATGCAAGAAGCCTTCAATGATTTGGGTATATTTCATAACAGCTATCTTACTATTTAGATTTTTGCAAGTGAAAAGCTTTGTAGCGACTAATTTAATTTAAGTATTCAAATATATACAAATATTTAATTAGTATCTAATTTAAGTATTTTCGATCTAAGATTCCGACAATAGCTGATTTGGGGTTACAGTTCTATGCAATAAAACTTTGCCGATTCAATTAATTATTTGTAATGAATGTATTTTTATTTGTATAAATGTAATGTAAGTAGGTAGGATTCATATGTAATACACTAATCGCATTAAAATGTTGCGGTTTTCTGTGATGAAGGTTTTAAAAAATATTTCTTTTAATAATGTTTCGACTTTCACGTTTGTCAAATTGCTTAATTCAATTAAAGTAGCTACTGACACAGTCAACATATTTTTAAAAGGATTCAAGTTTTCTTGATATCCATGACCTGCTCTGGAGGTCTACTGCGTAGTATCGTCCGCGAAGGATGGTGTTAGTGATTAGATCGTGCCGCAACTGATTCGTGACGATATTCGTACACTAGTTTACAGGCATATGTTTAGGATTAAAGAATAGAGCAGTACAACATCCTTATATTTCACAGATTGATGACCTGCTCTACAGATCTACTGCGTAGTATCGTCCGCGAAGGATGATATTAGTGATTAGATCGTGTCGCAACTGATTCGTGACGATATTCGTACACTAGTTTACAGGCATATGTTTAAGATTGAAGTATAGAGCAGTACAACATCCTTACGTTTCACAGATTTAATATATGCTCTGAAAATCTATTTCGAAAAATGTCAGACAAGTAAGGAGTCTATAAATTCGCAGGAGTTTGGTGCGATTTTCAACTACTAGCTAACTTTTATATAGACCATCCAAGTAATACATTATGTTGAAACATTAATGCTTAGTACCTGGTCTTTAATGATTCACTGAGTACTAATGACGTAGAGGGATGTTGTTGTTAGTTAGATCGTGTTGCAACTAGTTTCGGACGACATTCGTACACTAGTTGCAAACACGTTTAGGATTAAAGTATAGAGCAGAATAACATACTTGCATTCTACTGATTAATGAACTGCGCCCTAATGATCTACTGAGTACTAACGTCGACGCAAGATTATGTTGTTGGTTAGATTTCGCGCAAGATTATGTTGTTGGACAAAATTCTTAATCGTAGTGGAACGAACGGATCAAAGGAAAGATTGAAAGAACTGATAAGATTTTTTACTAAGAACTGATCTGTTCTTAATAGAAAAAAAGATCAAAGAAATGATTGTAAGAACTGGTAAGAACTTTCCACTAAGAACTTATCCGTTGTTAGTAGAAAGAACTGAACAAATAAATGATTGCAAGAACTGGTAAGAACTGTCTACTGAGAACTGATCCGTTGTTAGTAGAAAGAACTGAACAAATAAATAATTGTAAATATTTCATAATTGAGCGTTTAACTTTAAGCCTTTTTATAAGTGAAAATATTTTTTCACAAGCAATTAGAAATTATAAATAATCTAAATGATTATTTAATACAATTTTGAGTTCAGATAGACAGCTCCAATGTGAGTGTAAAAAGTATGACGGAACATATCTTGAAAATTGCCCGGAAGAAATAACTGTCGGAAGTGAAACTCGCAAACGATGTAATTTTAGTGCTTTTTAAACTTGTCTATACTTATGCTATTTTATAGCATCGAGCATAATACCTTTCCATGGACTGCAGACTCTTCAGCAATCATCAGTTAAATCAATGCTGATTGTGTATGCAAGCATTTTTGTTTTTGTATTTAACTAAAGTTTTTTACTTTTTAAACTGTATTTTTTAAACAATAGAAGGTGTTGTAGCTACACCATATTTCGAAGGGAATAAAATTTTAGATATTAGAATCATATTACGATGATATTTTAATATCGTAATTTAATTGAGAAATATATTTTATAATTCGTTCAATTGCTACAGATTTCCTATAACCTATTTGGTATTTAGAATTCTCATAGCTATTTTATTCGATGGATTTCTTTATTGGAAGCTCAGAAATCTTGAAAATAATAGCGTGCAGATGTCTGGTATTGGCGAATCCTTTTCCGGAATTAGCAAGTAATAATAATTGATTTTGGTTTTTCCGTTTTATAATACGCTAACTTTAATATTTAAATAATTGATTATTTGAATTGATGTCTTTAATAATATCGGTATTAATTAATTAATAATTAATTAATATTAATTAATTAATATTAATTTTTTTAATATTTACCGGTAATAATTAATTAATTAATTATTTGAATTGGTATCTTTATTAATACCGGTTTAATGTCAGTATTTTTGTCTAAACAAATGACGATAAAGTTTCGATTGTCAAATGATATTTCAAACATGAATTTTGACCAAAAGTTACGTTTCTTTTATTCGATAATTCTGTAAGGATTATGTAGGATTAAGGAGTATTATTGACATAACATAATGATTATTTAAATTATAATTAATTGATATCGATAAAATAAACGAATTAAAATGTACGAATGAATATAATGATTATTTAAATTATAATTAATTGATATCGATAAAATATACTAATTAAAATGTACGAATGAATATAATGATTATTTAAATTTTAATTAATTGATATCGATAAAATATACGAATTAAAATATAGTTAAGGACCATTGAAAATCAGTATTAAAATTAATATTAATATTAATATGTAATTAATTATTAATCGTAATATGGAATGTAAATACAGTGATTATATCAAACATAAAACTCTTAAAATCTAGATCATACTGATGAAGCTCAATAAGCAGAAACCGGCCTAGGGATTTGATTGCTTAGGGACTGTGATGGTTTCCGATACCCAGTTATGTCCGGTTCCCTCGTCTATATATTAGTAACAACTATAATGCCGTATCGCTATTTTATTTAAGGTTGTCTTGTATTAATCATCCTTGTGATGAACTCCATCTAAACTGTTGTAGAGGATCTCTGAACACTCTTAAAATCTGGACCCTACTGATGAAGCTCAATATGCAAACTGGTCTAGGGATTTGATTGTAGATGGACTGTGTGGTTTAAAATATCAATTTATTCCGTGTCTCCACTAATAATAGTCGTTATTAGTAACGACTATAATGCCGTATTGCTCTGCGATCTAAAGACAGGATTTAGTTATATTTCTTTGTTATTCAAGTCCACAGCAATCACGGTTGTGATTGCTGTGGACTTAAAAAGGTTCTTGTAATAAAGGACCTTGAGGAGACCGGTGAACACAAATAAAGACTAACTGACGTTTTGCCTTTTCACTGTGCATCTTCAATATGAAAAATAAAAAAACAAAGAGAATAGCAACGAATAAATGTAAAATTCCTCCACTTATTACAAAAATATGATGTTCATTCAGATCATTTGTATGATTCGTTGCCAATCGTTATATCTCCCGCATTTCTGCTTTCTTTCTCTCTAAATAATTTGTGATTCTTGATTGTATCATTAAATATATGAACTTACTCTTCGCTACCGTATGTTTCACAGCGCAATCGGTGATCTTTTCCGTTATTAGATTTATTTGTCCATTATAAAATATCATACTAGATTAATAAGATGATTATATTTTATATAATCATCTTTATATTATATAATATAAAGATGTATTCATATTATATATATATATCTATCTATATATTATATAATAATATTATATAATAATATTATTATATTTTATAATCATATAATAATATAGTTTAATATGACGCTTGTGTGTTAGTTTTCTTATATTTTGTTCGATCATATTTCTTAGTATATCATCTCAATTCCAGCGATGTGGTTAATGCGGATATGCATACATCTTTATCATTTAAGCCATTTCTATGGCATCAAAGAGCCTCGATTATTGACCGCTTTATAGTTGAGTGTGAGCTTCCTGCATGTAGCTAAACGTAGCTAAATCTCAATTTTAATATATATTTTTTGTCTTGTTGCTAATTAATTTTGACATCTGTACACTGTGACATCTATTAAATCTACAGTTTACCCTAAAGTTTTTGTAAATTGATGGTGTCCTACTTTGGTAGTTCTTATTAAATTGATTCGAGTCATCTGTTCATACAATAAAGATGTCGTTTATGTATTGGTAATATAAGAGAGCATTTATATTAGCTCGCGAGATCCACTCCATTTTGTATACACACATGTATAGTATTACATAAACATGGTCGCAGGGCGTTTTTGATGCTGTTCGACTATGACTCACTCTGCATTTTTCATCATTTTGATTACAGCTTGAACACCATTATTATAAGGAATAGAAGTGTACAAAGCTTTTACGTCAATCATGGCTAGAATTACCTCTTCTGATATATTTAAACTGCCATGTAACTTTATGATAAGATCAGGGCTTTATATATATATATATATATATATATATATATATATATATATATATATATATATATATATATATATATATATATATATATCATCATAACCGAGTCTACGTATTTTAAATGATATATAAATATAAATTATAAATAATAATAAATAATTATATAAGATTTTATACAATTTATTATATATCGAATCAATATACGAATTTTTTGTGCTCTTGACTCCTTTAAACTTATGATGATTTTCGAGTAACGTAAAAATGGCTTATAATCAAAAGTTCTGATTTTAAGGTTGTAAGCTAAATGCAGTGAAGCTAAAGCCTTTATGCGGTTAAATCTTAAACAAAAAAGCGATCATATGCTGCAATCTACGATCAAATCAGATCGGCTAACTGAGTCTGCGTATTTAATATAATTATCAATTAAAAAATAATAATGTTTAATCAAAATTTAATTATTATATAATTATTTAATAATTATCAATATAAGATTTTATATAATTTATATCAATTTAAAATATAAAATCACAATATAAAATAAAAATCAATTTTATGAATTGACTAATGGATAGTAGACGATTTATCAGAATAAGGATTAGATGTCATCTGAAGGAACTGCTATGTTATAAGGAGGAACGTTCTGTAACCAAAATTTCAAATTCCATTTTGTTGTGCCGTTGTAATTTTGTTTAAACTATAAAATAATAGTTCAATAGTTCCAAGTGGTACTTTAGATATACAACTTTAAGTAATAAGCATCCAAAAATACTTAATTTAATAGTTATGATAATTATTTAATTAGCTATATGATTTTATATTTTATGTTTAACTTATTAAAATATTAATATCAAATTATATAATTGTATCGAAATGTTTATTAATTTTTTTAAATAAAATTATACAGTAAAAATTTATAAAATTAAAAAGCCGTTTTTATTTTTGTTGTAAAACTTTATTTTGTTTACCTTCGTTAATACAGTTTCTAAATATAGTTTCTTAATTCGATGCCAAGTAATTTTTAATTTCATTTCGATGGTATTCTTAATCGCAATGTGTAATGAATTGATAGCGTATTGGAAATAAAAAAATCCCTATATGCCATTTACTTGGCATTTATTTTTAGACTGTAACGTCCAAATTTGCAGGTCCAAATATGCCTACAGGAAAATTAAGAATTTATTAAAAATAATATATTTATAGTACATATGAAGTTTATTCGATGGCATTTGTTAATTACGTTTTCATGTAGACATTGTTGTGACGACAAGCTTAAGGAGCTTTTGCAAATTCAAAACGATCTACAGCGACAACAGCTTAATATTCTCACAACATTCGTCAATGAAACAATGACGGTTCTTCTAAATTTAACTTCTAAGGTAAATAAATTGTTTAAACTTATTGACCATTAGGTTTCGATTTTAGCTTGAGTTACATCTGCGCTTGAACACCGCCAATTATAATGTAGAATAGCATTAAAGCATAGTACGCAAACTCTACCGCCTGAAAATTAATTCTCCTATTTTATTTTGTTGTTGAAATACCGATTTTTGCTCATTTTAAAATATTTTTGTAATAAAGGTTTTATTTTCAGAATTTATTTAACATGAAACTAGCATTGCCATAATATGACGGGGAGACTTATCATTACGAGGTACTACATGACTCAATTCGCAGTAATAGATAACCTTCGGGTACCCAATGTCGATCGTGTGTAGCCAAAACATTTTATCCCTACGTATGTCTCTATTGGCGCTACTTTTCAGTACATGCTCTATCCACATATTTCATCGTTTAATAGCAGTGGATGTAATCCGATCAATCGATCTCTGAATTTTATTTGTTAAAATTTTATCCGGAAAACCTTTATTTCTCGTATTGAATATTCTATTCTTACGTTTCATGATTACGACACTTGTACATGTTCTAGCTACTTCAACGGACCAGGTCATCGTGCAACATCAAATGTTGAGTTGAGGTGCAACAGCAACTTAACTCTGAACAGTTGAGTTTTTAATTTTATCTGAAAAAATGAACCCGCAACGTCATTTGGATATAAAACAATAAAATTTAAATTAAAACGAATTTGTATAAATGTAAAACAAATTAAATTTAAATAAAATCAATTTTAATATTTTAATGCAGAATTTATTGAGATCGTAGATTGTGTAAATTGTTAAACATTGCCAAACACTTTCTCTAGGTCATAAACTCGATAAATTACAAACATGAAATATAATTATTAAATAATTATTTACTCATTTATTTATTGTAATTATTAATAATTATAATAAATTTTTATAAATTCTATAAATTATTAAGTTATTTCATTAATTAATTTAAAGATAATTTAATTAAATTCTTTCAAATTTTCTATAATAAATTCTTCTATTAAATTAAAAAATGCAAAACAGTTTATAAATAAATAAATTATTCATAAATAATTAATTTATAAACTGAATTATTTTATCAATTAAATTATTTTTCTAAACTAAATTATTGTAGATTTTAATTAATTTTGATAACTAGTTGCTATGAGTGAAACGTTTATAAAATAAATTATTCATAAATAAATTATTCATAAATAATTAATTTATAAACTGAATTATTTTATCAATTAAATTATTTTTATAATCCAAATTATTCTAGATTTTAATTAATTTTGATTACTAGTTGCTATGAGTCAAACGTTTATAAAATAAATTATTCATAAATAATTAATTTATAAACTGAATTATTTTATCAATTAAATTATTTTTATAAACTAAATTATTCTAGATTTTAATTAATTTTGATTACTAGTTGCTATGAGTGAAACGTTTATAAAATAATTAATTCATAAATAATTAATTCATAAATAATTAATTTATAAACTGAATTATTTTATCAATTAAATTATTTTTATAAACTAAATTATTCTAGATTTTAATTAATTTTGATTCCTAGTTGCTATGAGTCAAACGTTTATAAAATAATTAATTCATAAATAATAAATTTATAAACTGAATTATTTTATCAATTAAATTATTTTTGTAAACTAAATTATTCTAGATTTTAATTAATTTTGATTACTAGTTGCTATGATTGAAACGTTTATAAAATAATTAATTCATAAATAATAAATTTATAAACTGAATTATTTTATCAATTAAATTATTTTTATAAACTAAATTTTTCTAGATTTTAATTAATTTTGATTACTAGTTGCTATGAGTCAAACGTTTATAAAATAAATTATTCATAAATAATTAATTTATAAACTGAATTATTTTATCAATTAAATTATTTTTGTAAACTAAATTATTCTAGATTTTAATTAATTTTGATTCCTAGTTGCTATGAGTCAAACGTTTATAAAATAATTAATTCATAAATAATAAATTTATAAACTGAATTATTTTATCAATTAAATTATTTTTATAAACTAAATTTTTCTAGATTTTAATTAATTTTGATTACTAGTTGCTATGAGTCAAACGTTTATAAAATAAATTATTCATAAATAATTAATTTATAAACTGAATTATTTTATTAATTAAATTATTTTTATAAACTAAATTATTCTAGATTTTAATTAATTTTGATTACTAGTTGCTATGAGTGAAACGTTTATAAAATAAATTATTCATAAATAATAAATTTATAAACTGAATTATTTTATCAATTAAATTATTTTTATAAACTAAATTACTCTAGATTTTAATTAATTTTGATTACTAGTTGCTATGAGTGAAACGTTTATAAAATAAATTATTCATAAATTATTAATTTATAAATAATTAATTTATAAAATGAATTATTTTATCAATTAAATTATTTTTATAAACTAAATTTTTCTAGATTTTAATTAATTTTGATTACTAGTTGCTATGAGTCAAACGTTTATAAAATAAATTATTCATAAATAATTAATTTATAAACTGAATTATTTTATTAATTAAATTATTTTTATAAACTAAATTATTCTAGATTTTAATTAATTTTGATTACTAGTTGCTATGATTGAAACGTTTATAAAATAATTAATTCATAAATAATAAATTTATAAACTGAATTATTTTATCAATTAAATTATTTTTATAAACTAAATTACTCTAGATTTTAATTAATTTTGATTACTAGTTGCTATGAGTGAAACGTTTATAAAATAAATTATTCATAAATTATTAATTTATAAATAATTAATTTATAAAATGAATTATTTTATCAATTAAATTATTTTTATAAACTAAATTTTTCTAGATTTTAATTAATTTTGATTACTAGTTGCTATGAGTCAAACGTTTATAAAATAAATTATTCATAAATAATTAATTTATAAACTGAATTATTTTATTAATTAAATTATTTTTATAAACTAAATTATTCTAGATTTTAATTAATTTTGATTACTAGTTGCTATGAGTCAAACGTTTATAAAATAAATTATTCATAAATAATTAATTTATAAACTGAATTATTTTATTAATTAAATTATTTTTATAAACTAAATTATTCTAGATTTTAATTAATTTTGATTACTAGTTGCTATGAGTGAAACGTTTATAAAATAAATTATTCATAAATAATTAATTTATAAACTGAATTATTTTATTAATTAAATTATTTTTATAAACTAAATTATTCTAGATTTTAATTAATTTTGATTACTAGTTGCTATGAGTGAAACGTTTATAAAATAAATTATTCATAAATAATTAATTTATAAACTGAATTATTTTATCAATTAAATTATTTTTATAAACTAAATTACTCTAGATTTTAATTAATTTTGATTACTAGTTGCTATGAGTCAAACGTTTATAAAATAAATTATTCATAAATAATTAATTTATAAACTGAATTATTTTATTAATTAAATTATTTTTATAAACTAAATTATTCTAGATTTTAATTAATTTTGATTACTAGTTGCTATGAGTGAAACGTTTATAAAATAAATTATTCATAAATAATTAATTTATAAACTGAATTATTTTATCAATTAAATTATTTTTATAAACTAAATTACTCTAGATTTTAATTAATTTTGATTACTAGTTGCTATGAGTCAAACGTTTATAAAATAAATTATTCATAAATAATTAATTTATAAACTGAATTATTTTATTAATTAAATTATTTTTATAAACTAAATTATTCTAGATTTTAATTAATTTTGATTACTAGTTGCTATGAGTGAAACGTTTATAAAATAAATTATTCATAAATAATTAATTTATAAACTGAATTATTTTATCAATTAAATTATTTTTATAAACTAAATTACTCTAGATTTTAATTAATTTTGATTACTAGTTGCTATGAGTCAAACGTTTATAAAATAAATTATTCATAAATAATTAATTTATAAACTGAATTATTTTATCAATTAAATTATTTTTATAAACTAAATTATTCTAGATTTTAATTAATTTTGATTCCTAGTTGCTATGAGTCAAACGTTTATAAAATAATTAATTCATAAATAATAAATTTATAAACTGAATTATTTTATCAATTAAATTATTTTTATAAACTAAATTTTTCTAGATTTTAATTAATTTTGATTACTAGTTGCTATGAGTCAAACGTTTATAAAATAAATTATTCATAAATAATTAATTTATAAACTGAATTATTTTATCAATTAAATTATTTTTATAAACTAAATTATTCTAGATTTTAATTAATTTTGATTACTAGTTGCTATGAGTGAAACGTTTATAAAATAAATTATTCATAAATAATTAATTTATAAACTGAATTATTTTATCAATTAAATTATTTTTATAAACTAAATTATTCTAGATTTTAATTAATTTTGATTCCTAGTTGCTATGAGTGAAACGTTTATAAAATAAATTATTCATAAATAATTAATTTATTAACTGAATTATTTTATCAATTAAATTATTTTTATAAACTAAATTATTCTAGATTTTAATCAATTTTGATTACTAGTTGCTATGAGTCAAACGTTTATAAAATAAATTATTCATAAATAATTAATTTATAAACTGAATTATTTTATCAATTAAATTATTTTTATAAACTAAATTATTCTAGATTTTAATTAATTTTGATTACTAGTTGCTATGAGTGAAACGTTTATAAAATAAATTATTCATAAATAATTAATTTATAAACTGAATTATTTTATTAATTAAATTATTTTTATAAACTAAATTTTTCTAGATTTTAATTAATTTTGATTACTAGTTGCTATGAGTCAAACGTTTATAAAATAAATTATTCATAAATAATTAATTTATAAACTGAATTATTTTATTAATTAAATTATTTTTATAAACTAAATTATTCTAGATTTTAATTAATTTTGATTACTAGTTGCTATGAGTGAAACGTTTATAAAATAAATTATTCATAAATAATTAATTTATAAACTGAATTATTTTATTAATTAAATTATTTTTATAAACTAAATTATTCTAGATTTTAATTAATTTTGATTACTAGTTGCTATGAGTGAAACGTTTATAAAATAAATTATTCATAAATTATTAATTTATAAACTGAATTATTTTATCAATTAAATTATTTTTATAAACTAAATTATTCTAGATTTTAATTAATTTTGATTCCTAGTTGCTATGAGTGAAACGTTTATAAAATAATTAATTCATAAATAATAAATTTATAAACTGAATTATTTTATCAATTAAATTATTTTTATAAACTAAATTTTTCTAGATTTTAATTAATTTTGATTACTAGTTGCTATGAGTCAAACGTTTATAAAATAAATTATTCATAAATAATTAATTTATAAACTGAATTATTTTATTAATTAAATTATTTTTATAAACTAAATTATTCTAGATTTTAATTAATTTTGATTACTAGTTGCTATGAGTGAAACGTTTATAAAATAAATTATTCATAAATAATTAATTCATAAATAATTAATTTATAAACTGAATTATTTTATCAATTAAATTATTTTTATAAACTAAATTATTCTAGATTTTAATTAATTTTGATTACTAGTTGCTATGAGTGAAACGTTTATAAAATATATTATTCATAAATAATTAATTTATAAACTGAATTATTTTATTAATTAAATTATTTTTATAAACTAAATTATTCTAGATTTTAATTAATTTTGATTACTAGTTGCTATGAGTGAAACGTTTATAAAATAAATTATTCATAAATTATTAATTTATAAACTGAATTATTTTATCAATTAAATTATTTTTATAAACTAAATTATTCTAGATTTTAATTAATTTTGATTACTAGTTGCTATGAGTGAAACGTTTATAAAATAATTAATTCATAAATAATAAATTTATAAACTGAATTATTTTATCAATTAAATTATTTTTATAAACTAAATTTTTCTAGATTTTAATTAATTTTGATTACTAGTTGCTATGAGTCAAACGTTTATAAAATAAATTATTCATAAATAATTAATTTATAAACTGAATTATTTTATTAATTAAATTATTTTTATAAACTAAATTATTCTAGATTTTAATTAATTTTGATTACTAGTTGCTATGAGTGAAACGTTTATAAAATAAATTATTCATAAATAATTAATTCATAAATAATTAATTTATAAACTGAATTATTTTATCAATTAAATTATTTTTGTAAACTAAATTATTCTAGATTTTAATTAATTTTGATTCCTAGTTGCTATGATTGAAACGTTTATAAAATAATTAATTCATAAATAATAAATTTATAAACTGAATTATTTTATCAATTAAATTATTTTTATAAACTAAATTTTTCTAGATTTTAATTAATTTTGATTACTAGTTGCTATGAGTCAAACGTTTATAAAATAAATTATTCATAAATAATTAATTTATAAACTGAATTATTTTATCAATTAAATTATTTTTATAAACTAAATTACTCTAGATTTTAATTAATTTTGATTACTAGTTGCTATGAGTGAAACGTTTATAAAATAAATTATTCATAAATAATTAATTTATAAACTGAATTATTTTATCAATTAAATTATTTTTCTAAACTAAATTATTCTAGATTTTAATTAATTTTGATTCCTAGTTGCTATGAGTGAAACGTTTATAAAATAAATTATTCATAAATAATTAATTCATAAATAATTAATTTATAAAATGAATTATTTTATCAATTAAATTATTTTTGTAAACTAAATTATTCTAGATTTTAATTAATTTTGATTACTAGTTGCTATGATTGAAACGTTTATAAAATAATTAATTCATAAATAATTAATTTATAAACTGAATTATTTTATCAATTAAATTATTTTTATAAACTAAATTATTCTAGATTTTAATTAATTTTGATTACTAGTTGCTATGATTGAAACGTTTATAAAATAATTAATTCATAAATAATAAATTTATAAACTGA